>JAUUDZ010293818.1:0-16539 GCA_032361705.1 Panulirus versicolor | reverse complement strand
AATGTCAGTAGGATTTTTGCTTCAAAGTTTCTGATTATTTCATCTTTCATCTTCTCTCTGATGCTTTCTTATCCAGCCTCAGACCCTCATAATCCCCACTGCCCAGCTTCTTTTTATCTGACTTGGTGGCATTCTTATGCTAAAGATTATGTCCTTTGTTTTATTTCATTATTATTAGGTTTAGATGGGCAGAGAGCCTGGTTAGCTGGGGTTTGAGTTTGCCATATCCAGAAGTGGACATTGCAGCAAATGGAACTATGGTGATAGAAGTGAGTCATAGGATGGGTGAGGGACAAAGGTTTTGGTAGCTTAAGGACTGTGTGGAAAGAGAGGTCAGTATCTGGGGGAGCAAAGATAGGTATGTTATAAGGTTTAGTAGTGCCAACAATGTAAGTATGCAAGGCATGGGCTGTTGAAGAGGATGTGCAGAGGAGGTTGGATGTGTGGGTTTGTGGACATGTGGTGTAAGATGGTTTGACTGAATTAGTAATAAAAGTGTGCAACTTGTTTATCCATGACTCCTTATCAGTATGAGAATCCAGAATCCCCCAGTCTCTCTATAACTGAAATCTTGCATTATCAGTTCTTTACCATCTCTAAGAGGAGAGTGTTTCACTGTTTCATGTACCATCCCAATTGTTTCCTTCAGTGTTATCGTTGTATATTGTGAATCTTGGGATTCTTTTGGAGGATTAAATGATAACACCATTATCTACTTTCTCCCTACAGTACTCATTCCATTATGTATTGTCTGAATGAGCCATCATCCACTCTTTCTTAAAACTTAGGCTATCACCTTTACATTCTTTTTCCTTTCTTGCTGTCATGTATTGCTCTTGACAGAACAGGGGAGATCTTATCTCTTTAGTAAGCTTAGTTGCCATGACTCCAACAGTGTCTGGGGCACTTTCCCTATTTTGATCCCTGAGTTCTAGCTCCTTAGAAAAGATGATGGCATAGTCAAGATGGCCTCTGACTTTTTCATAGGCCAATGATGATGTGGGCACAGTGATGTAAGGTTATTGTGCAGGTAAGAATATTAAAGAGGAGGGTATAGTGAAGTTAATGCTTTAATGAAGATGCTGATAAATTCAGTGAAGATTGACCTTGATCTGACACATGGGGATATAGTGAGGATAAGGATATATTGAAGATGAGGGTTTATTGAAGATGGTCTTTGTCCTATTGAAGATAAGAATTTAATTTGAAATCCATTAAGAATGATAAAAGTGTTCTGTATGTACAGTTATTATTATTCCTCAGTAACAGTTTTAATTTATTAAAATTCACAACTTTCTTACAGAACCTGGAGGAAGTAATAAAGTTATGTCTTCATCATGTTAGCCATGCTGATTCTAAAATACGTAATGTATATTTAGACCTGCTTGCCAAATTACCTCTCAGCTCTGTCTCCCATGCACTTTGCACTGGCAGCACCCATGAAGAAAATGAGTACACAACAAGTAAGGTTAGTAGGAATAATTTATCTGCTTTGAGTTATGACTCATGTAAAAGGACTTTTGAGATATTATCCTCTGCTTGCACAGTTTGGTAGTATTTTACACTTTGTGTATGCATATGTATGTGTAGATATATTTTGATGTAGGAATGTATTCATTTTTATGTCCAATTTGAAATTGTAAGACTGCTTTGCCCATATTTTGAAATATCAAATGCAGCAATATAAAGGCAAGTTTCAAATATCTGCATATCATTACTATGTGCTAGGCTAGTCTTGTATATGTTTCTAACAGTGTGATAGTAACCACTAAAAGAGTATTACTGGGCTCCTGCTTGATTACATGGCAAGTAACAAGTCACCTTTGGCAAGGCTGTATCACTTGGAGTAGAGTCATGTCAAAGAATTTTTCAATCCAAAGTAGTCTTCTTCTTTCTGCTACTGGAAGTGTTTGTAGCTTGGGTTGTGGGGGGCCTTGAGAAATTCTTTGGGTAATATCAGGACTCCTCCATAGAATTTGGTCATGGAGTAATTAAAAAGAGGTAAATAAACATCCTCTAAAAGCAGTGTTTCCACACAGTTTGAATATACTTCACACATCCTGCTTTGCCATACTTAAAGGCTAGATATCTTGAGTGTTAGAGCCTATAGGTTGTTTTCTATCCTACCAGGCAAATATCAAGGTCAGTTAAGAATTTTTTCATGCATTTTAGGACTTTTATACACTTGACTCATTCATATGTATGTAGTTTTTTCATTCATGCTCTCCATTTCCCGCATGAGTGAGGTAGCATTTACAGCAGATGACAGTTTCATAGGAAAAAATCCTCATTTGGCCCCTTGCTCTGTTCTTTCTTCTTGAAAGTAATACAGGAAGGGAGGATTTTCTGCCAACCTCTCCTGTCCCTCTTAGTCACGGTCTACAACATGCACAGAATATGTGGGCAGCATTCTTTCTCCCATATCCCCAGAGATAAAGTTTTTGTACCATCAAAATTTCATTATCCTGAGCTAAAACATGCACATACATGTTTAGGACCACATGATCTGGCTTCTGAAACTATAATCCCTTTACTGAACAGCCAATTTATTCGATCTCTTACCAGTGTGCAAAATATAGCAGAATAAGTTTTTTCTTTATTTTTACAAATTATGAAATGTGAAAAAATGAAAATTATTTCATTTCTCTAGAGAATTAAGACTTAACCATTCCAAGTTAAGGAAAATACATTATCTGGCTAGTTCTGTTTGTGCATGTTACATTCAGATACTTTTCATAAATTTCTCTTTAATACATATTCACCATTTCCCCACATTATTGTTCTGTTCCAGGAACAGACAAAGAAATGGCTCCATTCACTAACGTCCACTCTCTAGGGGTCATGTATAGTGTACCAAAACCAGAGTGCCCACCCATAATCAGTCCTCATGAACTTTTCTGTTGTTTCCTTAACCACTTCATGTGCTTTGGTTCAGACCATTGACAAAAGGTCATTCCCTGTAAACCGTATTGCTCCAGTTCGCTCTATCTTTTCTGTACTTCATGCCCTTCTGCCATTCAAGCCCTGAGCCTTCAAAGCATCTTTCACACCATCCTTCAACCTCTCCCTTGGTTTTGACTTTTTCTTTCCTCCCTCCACTTCTTAGATGCATACCTCCTTAATCATTCTTTCCTCACTCATCTTCTCCATATTTCTAAACCATTTCAGCTCACCATTTTTTTCTCTTGCCCGATTATCTCTTATGCAATCAAGCATCCTGACATCACATATTTTCCTTAAACATTTGATTTCCAGTACATTTTTGCCTGAGTCCCATGCCTTACATGCAGTACCAACAAGAATGCTATACCATCAGACATTCTTATCTTTCCTGTTAAATATGTTGATCTCTCTTTCCACACATTTCCTATTGCACATACGACATTTACCCCCTTGCCTACCCTATTGCTCACTTAAGCTCCCTTGGTTCCATTCACTACCTATCAACTCCCAGGTATCTAAAACGCTCCTCTACTTCCAAGTTCTCCCCATCCAGACTCACATTCCAAATAACCTTTCACTCTTCACTGTCAATGACCTTGCTTTTATAGACACTTAACTTTCTCCTCTCACTCACTCTCATAAACTCAGACACCAGCTTCGGCAGTTTCTTGCTTGAATCTGCTACCAGCACTGTGCCATCAACAACAACTGAATCACCTCCCAGACCCACAACCTCCAGCAGACTCTATACTTGTTCCTCCCTTCAGGACCCTTGCATTCATCTTCACCACCCCATCCATGAACATTATTTATTATTATTTATAATTACTTGTGGACCAATTTCTGTGGAAGAGTCTTGATGTTACCAAGGACCTTCTTAAAGGCTCCTGCAGCCTAAGGCTGCACTACTTCCAATGGCAAGGAAATATAAGACTCCTTTGGAACATGAAGTTCTTTAACAACACTGTATTCCCAATGACACAGCCTCTCCAAAGATGATTTTTTATGTGTGGTGTAACCTTGAGCAGTCAGACTCCAGTAATTGCTCCTTAAGCATAAAACAGCCACGATGACAAATGCACCCTTGCTGCAGACCCACCTTTACCTTGAACTACTCACTCTCCTTTCTGCTTACTTGCACAGATGCTTTACTCTCTTGATAAACACTCCACAGGTTCGGTTAGCTTTCCTCTTACACCATACATTCATAAAACCTTCTAAAGAGCATCTCTATCACCATGTCATATGCTTTCTTGAGATCCATAAATGCCACACAAGAATCCTTCTGTTACTCGAAGTATTTCTCACTTGCATTCTTCAGAGCAAACACCTAATCCTTTACCACTCCTGACACCATGTTGTTCTTCACCAGTCTGATGCTCTGCACATGCCACCACCCTCTCAGTCACTGCTCTTCCATACAGCTTAATAGGTACACTCAACGTCTGTAATTCAAAGACTCATCCTTATCCCCTTTGGGTTTGCAGCTCACCACACTACTGTCCTTCTGTTGTTTCTTTGGCTTGCAGTTCACCACACCACTGTCCTGAAGTGACTTCATTTTGCAGTTCACCAAACCACTTTCCTTATGTTGTTCCTTGCCAGAGATATTCCCATGTAATATAGGAAAATCTGTACCATTAATCATAAGTAATTTCATACCATGATTGACCTTGTTATCAGTTCCTTAGCAAGACTACTAATGGTGTTCTACTCAAGTTTCCTATCCATGCCTGCTGGGACACACTTGTGCCTAAGCATTGTGAGTCCCTTCACAGTTTTAAAGCCCTTAACAGTTTTCTGTTTGCATAGAATTGAGTCATGACATCCACTGTTGAAACCACTCTTGGTGCTAGAGTTACACTGCCAATCTCTGTGGCCCCAATGTTGACAGTTCCTATAGAAAGTTGGCCTCTTGATGATGCAGGAAACAAACAGGAATATAGAGCTTCTCCTGTAACTGCCCCTCCTGGGGAGCTAAACCTTGATTCTCCTCCTTACCACCAACCATATTTCTCACAGGTCAGGTGAGAGTTGCATTATCCTAATTGAATTGTGATGACCCACACATGGACTGTTGCCATTCAGTTGACAATCTCTCCTTGTCTCACATAACACTTGACAGATGCTTAACTCACACAACTCATTGTTCATAACTCTAGATATTCCTGTGGTAAGCTCTGTGTGCTAGCCTTGCCAAATGGCAAAATGCTAGGAGCAATAGATAGTACTAGGTAGAACATTAAACAGGAGCATTAAGTAGTAGGTCAGAACATTTAGGTGTGAGTATTAGGTAAAAGTAGTAGGTTGGAACATTAGGCAAACATTAGGCAGGAATGTTAGGGAGAAGTAGTTGGTAGGAACATTAGGTAGGACCCTCGAGAAACACTGCTAGTGGCCTGTTAAGGGTGAGTTACTTGAATGCTAAGAAGTGGCTGTCAAGTTCACCAGTTACAGAGATTCTTTGTCATATCCATCCCCTTGAGGGAGTTCCTGAAGGGAATGGGCATCAGATATATAGATAGATAGATAGATAGGTCACTTTTGTCTTCATCCCATCCTCAGGTAACTGGGGTTTAACAAGTTCTCCCATGTGTAGGTGTTTTACCTGGATGGCCAGTGATGACATGTGGGTTCTTCATGACTGCAATAATTGTCATCTCAGTAAATCAAGGTCAAAACTCTAGATTCTTGTGATTCTTGCATTCCAAACCCCCTGTCACTTGGCTGCACATGTCTGGGGAACTGTAACTTATACCAATCTGAATGGGATTTTTGGATCCCCTGCGTATGTTTTCAATACCTAGAGCGTTGCTAACATGAGGTGCATGGCTTGAATCTTCTTTACTTTCCGTGACATGTGTAACTCCCATGTGTTTGTAGGCTACTTCAGTTCATCAGTAGATTCATCCACCTTAAGAGTAAACCATCCTCTTTTGAGGGAGAGACCTGGGTTCATATAGTTTATGAATTGATAGCATTAAAAGTAATAGAAAACACTATAGTAGACATAAAGATGCCTTATTAGCCTGGTGTGCTTTTGAGTGAGGGGTAGAGGAAGTTATGAATAACACATCTGACAGCTTCTGGTAAGAAGTGAGGATGATGAACTTTTGTTTCTTTTTCTGGAACTTGTTTTAACGTGGTATTTGTATTTCATACATGGCACAACTTAAGTAGTGAATAACATGAATATACTTAGAAGTGTTGCATTTCTCAAATAATGCAGTGCTGTAGATACAGGGGGCTGTAGTCAGGTGAAACTTTTATGTGTGAAGTTTTGTAGCAGAGGTTTCTGCCTCATATTTTTTAACATTCCATCCATTGTATAGGACTTTGTCATAGCATTATTTTAAATGCCCGTGTTCTCATCATCATAATTCTCATGAAAGGATAGCATCCTTGGAGAGAAGGAATATGAAGCAAGTACCAAGAGATGCTTTCAACAAATGATAAAACCTTTTTTTCTCTGGTCTTGTAAAAATGAATAGGTAAAAAGGCCTTCTATTCTCATTTTTAGCTCAGAAATATCTTGTAGTTATTAGGAGTTCCTTGGAATTGTTGATAGTAATACTATTTGATTTATATTTCTCTCCTTAACAATAGGTACATTAAAAGAGCCAGGATTTGGTTATTAGGTTTCAATTTGACTGTGAAAATATTGACTATAGTGGGAATAGTCTAAATGTGAATTAAGTGAAGAAAAATTATTGAAGTTGTGGGAGAAAAAGAAAAATTTTCCACTGCCTTCCAGAGGCAATAAGAGCCAATTGATTCTATATACTTTGTTATACTATTGGAATGCAACTTTGGTGACTCTCAGTTAAAAGATAGTATCTTGAATTTGATGCATGATGAAGTATAATTCATTATTAGTTCTTATTCTTTTCCATATGGATATTAATAAATATGATCTTTCTATAGGGTGACTCATCATCAAGTGTTGAATTTGGAAGTCTTGACTCATCATCTATTAAAAGTCTCGAACGGCATTACATTCTCCGTTCAACGTCAGGACAACTGCCATCAAATGCCTTTCATACTCTTATGGCATTTATTCTTCATGTATCACAACCCAAGTGAGTATGACATACATTGCACAAAATTCAATAACAGACTTCCTTTCTTTTCATGGGAGATGCATTTCTGGGAAAACATCATGCAAAGGGTATCCATGCAAATCCCTATTCCACTCTCCATATTCACATAAGTCTCTTGAATAGACAGTCTTTTAAAATCACATTGTTAAACAATTTTTTGTAATGGATTATGTCTCTCACTGCCTGAGCAGTAAATGGAAGAGATGATAACATATCTAAGAGTAATGGTGGAAGAAGCTGTTAGTCTGGTGACACATTTTTTTTGTTTTCTGTACATGCTTTCATTTTTCCCTTCATCATCATATTTTATTTCTATCTATCTATCTATATCTCTGGTGCCTTTTCCAAATGTAATTCCCTCAAAGGGGTGGCCAGGGCAACAGAGTCTTCATAACTAAAGAACTCCAATGCCCCTTATTAGCCTTTAGTGCGTCTCTCTTAACAGGCCACTGGCAGAGGGCAAGTTTAGCACAATGTTTGCCGAGGCCCCTACCTAATGTTCCTAGTGACTGCTTCTATCTATTGCTCCTGCCTACTACTTCTTCCTAATGTTTCAACCTAATAATCCTGCTTGAATGTTCCTACCTACTACTTCTACTTACTGCTCCTACATTTTATTTAATGGTTATAATTCATTATTATACAATCCACTCGTGATTTGGCTTGGTTTGATGATCAGTTTTTCTCAGTTATATGAGCATTACAAAATATTCGGATAGAAAATCAGTTGCAGCATCACTGCTCCACCAGATTTTCAGTATAAAATGAGGATAATCCTACTTGGATATGAATGATTTCATGATATTTCTTCAGTTTCTATTTGCAGTTTTGTTCATGTTGTTGAGCTTAGAGTAAATACTTACAGTGAAATAGGAAGCACAAGCTCAATTTAGGAAACATACTAAGGGGACCTAAGTTGCAGGGATATACCACCCCAGCATGGGAATTTTATCCTTGTGTTTGTAGTTTTCTTGTCCTTACCCTTAGATTTTTTTTTTTTTTCTTAATTGTATAAAAAGTGTATTTTACTGTACAATTTCAGAGATACTCATTTGACAGTGGAAAAAAATCACTTTAAATAAATGTATATATCATCTGCTACAGTAATGGAAAGAGTAACTATAGGGAAATAATGTGTAGGGGTGTTGATGTTATATAATCTTCCAAAGAACTGCATCAATCCAGAACAGATATACAATGGTGATAGTGAAGAAAGTAGTAAAAAGAGAGACTGATACATCATCATAAATGAACGTTATCCTTACTCATACGAGTATGGATATTGAGAATATTATGTATGATACACTGAATGAAAAACATGATCGTGTAATGCTCATGTTTAAAAGGACATAAAATCATGGAAACTACACAGACCTCAACAGTTCTTTTGGTAACATATATGTTACATATATTGAAGGTTCTGGGAGCATTGACGAATGTGTGGAAGGTGAGAACATTATCTCAAAGAGCAAAAATGGGTATGCTTGAAGGAATAATTGTTCCAACAATGTTATTGTTGCGAGGCATGGGCTATAGATAGGGTTGTGTGGAGGAGGGTGGATGTGTTGGATATGAAATGTTTAAGGACAATATGTGGTGTGAGGTGGTTTGATCAAGTACATAATGAAAGGGTAAGAGAGATGTGTGGTAATAAAAGAAGTGTGGTTGAGAGAGCCAAAGAAGGTGTGTTGAAATGGTTTGGACACATGTTGAGAATGAGTGAGGAAAAATTGACAAAGAGGATATATGTGTCTGAGGTGGAGGGAAGAAGGAGAAGCGGGAGACCAAATTGGAGGTGGAAGGATGGAGTGAAAGAGATTTTGAGGGATTGGTGCCTAAACATACAGGATGATGAAAGGCACGCAAGGAATAGAGTGAATTGGAATGATGTGGTATACCGGAGTTAACATGCTGTCAGTGGATTGAACCAAGGCATGTGAAGCGCCTGGGGTAAATCATGGAAAGTTTTGTGGGGCCTGGATGTGGAAAGTGAGCTGTGGTTTCAGGGCATTACACTTGACAGCTAGAGACTGAGTGCGAACGAATGTGGCCTTTTTTTGTCTGCTCCTGTCGCTGCCTCGCTGGGGGAGATGCTATTTCGTGTGGCGGGGTGGCAACAGGAATGGATGAAGGCAACAAGTATGGATATGTACATGTGTATATATGTATATGTCTCTGTATGTATATGTATGTATACATTGAGATGTATATGTATGTATATGTGTGCGTGTGGGTGTTTATATATATACATGTGTATGTGGGTGGGTTGGGCCATTCCTTTTCTATTTCCTTGCGCTACCTCGCTAATGAGGGAGACAGCAGTTAAGTATAATAAAGAATATTAACAAAAGAAATTTAGCAGATTTTTCAGACGAGTAATTCTGTTGAAAAACCATGCTGAGAATGATTTATTATGTGGTGGTCCTCTGAATGGTTTAGTGTCTTATCACGATCGATGATTTCCACTAGTTTGCTTCTACAGACACTAAGCCAATTGGACGATTATTGCCAGGCAGTGATTTATTACCTTTTTGAATATCGATGTTTAATTGGCAAATTTCCATCCCTCTGGATAATTTCTCATAGCAAACTACTTATTGAAAAGAGTAGCCATGGGATTAGCTATCTCATTTTTTGCCTCTTTGCCTCAGATAGAATTTATATGGGCCTGCTGTTTTATTTACTCTCATTCCATTCAGTATTTCTCCTTTCTTGTAAAACAGTATTGTATTAGTATTTTGCCAAATTCAACTTTATATTGACCTCACTTTACTCTTTTTTCTCAGAATATGAATTATATGTGCACAATTCATGAGTTTAAAACGTTACAACAATCTTTTGTTTTTCTTCAGTTATATCTACTCTAGTTTGAAGTCACATCAATGATGTGACCTGAGATGCTCATTTTGTTTACTTCATTGTCTGCAATGAGATACTGTTTGTGAAAAAGAGGTCAATTCTGTACTCTTTTCTTATTCACCTAGATTTAATTTAACAGCTTTCTATATATATCTCAGCTGCCCATTCCCTTCGGGAACTCCCATCAAGGTGGTGACCTTGACAAAAGAGACTCCTCTTATCCCTGTCCTTACAAGCCTCCTTCACTTACACCATACCATGCATGCTTCCCCATTTTTTCTCCATCCAGTACTCTTCCACTATTTTTCCAAGTAACGAGTGGTCTTCTGCCTTGCCTATATGTGCTATCTTTTCCAAGTGTTCCCTTTCATCATTTGATGCATTATTTCAACGTTACATTTATGCTGACATTTATAGTCTGTTTCTTTTTTCTCCCATTAAACAAAGATATAATTGAAGACACCTGTCCAACTTACTGTTGGTTCAGGTTTGTCTCTACTTCTCAGTAATTCACATCATATAATTTCATCTTAGATTTAGGTGGTCCATATGTCATTGTGTTAATTGTATTTTTAAGGAAAACCACTGAACAGATGGTTGGATTTCGTGAGAGAATTGATTAGGATTCAGGATTGTCCAGATGATCGAGGGGCAATTAGGGGTTGGGTTTAGTGGAAGTAGTTTGTGTGTGTAGAGGGAAAAGATGGAGGCAGTGGGCTCACTTGACAATTACACATGGTGTGTAAAATGAAAAACTAACCATCTCTGTAATTGTGAAATTCTTTGTTTCACTTTAACTTTAAGGTTGTGTGTGTGATATTGTGAAGGCTGTAGATATGTAATCCACCCCATTCCCCCATTCCATTGAACCATAGAAACTCGTACTCCCTTCCACAGTGTGGCAAGGAAAAACAAGAAACTGAATAACTAAATTTTTTTTAAATTACCATCAGAAAATCTAGAATGCACTTTATCAACTGTGAAACACTGAAGATTCGGAAGATCAATGAGTGTCTTCAGGAAATCAAATGCACACTCATTTTCTGTATGATCTGTAAGGAGAGAGGCAGTACCCAACATTAAGTGGGGTAAGATTGGTAATGAAAGAATTGGTTTAAGAATTTTGCTCTTTAATGGTGAGCACCATATTGATAACTATGATCTGGATAACCTTCATAGATATGAAACAGAAAATGGTAGGGTTAAACAGGAAGGCTTTCTTAATGGAATAGAGAGATTTATATGGATGTAAAAAGTTCAGTTTTGACAACAAAACTAGGGGTCTTGTCTTTTGAGAGCATGGTTCCCTGGATTGAAACTAAACAGAAACTTTTACTTCAGACATATTATATGCTTTTTATATATATGGTGTAAATATCTGTTTCAGAGGAGAATGTTGGCAGGATGATCTTTTTGCTATGAGTCAGAGAGTAGAAAGAATGGCTAAGGCTGAGGACTGGAGCTTCCCTGTTTTGGCTTCACATTTACGCACATTGCTTTGGAAATGGTTAGCATGGGAACCAGCACAGCACTGTATTGCAAACAAGTTAAGGACAACACTTGGCAAGCCTCAAGATACATTCACCAGTATTGAAGGTGATGTTCATATGATTATTAGAGAGTGGATTAAATGAAAATGTGTGTAATTACATTATTGCATAGTGTGGTGATTCTCTGGTTTTTCTTTATCCATTGTAAAACCCTCACACGCCCCATCATCCAACCTCTTTTAGTAGGCCTAGATATAGCTATATGGTTGTGGTAGTTTACCATGCCTAATTCCATTTTGATATGAAATTCTCAAGCTTGGTTTTGTGCTGAAACAAAATTAGCTCTATTTTTATTTCAGCTTATGGTGATGATCACCATACCCAAAATTTCAAAACCATTGGTTCACTTACTTAAGCTTATGAATATTTGCACTCTAGCTTATATACCAAAACTAATCTAAAGAGAAATATTCAGACAGTCAGGCAGGTAAGTCATTTAGTACATTTGTCTATTAGCAATGAAGACCTTTTCATACAGTTTTCACATAATCACAGCTGTTCACATTATCTGGTAGGTAGTAGTTGGCAGGCAATCAGGTATCAGGAGGATTAGTGGCTGTCAAGTTGCAGTCCTCTGACCTAAGTAGCTGTCTTTCCTTTCTGCCTTACCACACTTGGATCACTGGCATTCTGTCTGCAAACATGCAATATCTCTGTCGTACATTACACTTGACTGCTTAACTCACACAGCTCATTCTTCATAATTCTAGATTTTCCTTTGGTGGGCACAGTGTACTAGCCCTGTCTTTTGGGAAAATGGTAGGAGCAATAGATAGAAGTAGTATGTTGGAACATTTAGGTTGGAGCATTAGGTAGAAACATTAAGTAAAAGTAGTACAGAGGAACGTTAAGCAGGAGCATTAGGTAGTAGTCAGTAGGAATACTGTGCTAGACTTGCCCTCTGCCAGTGGCCTGTTAAGGGTGAGGCACTAAAGGCTAAGAAGCATCACTAAAATTCACTAGTTATGGAGACTATTGTTGTAGTTACCCCCTTGAGGGAGTTCCAGAATGGAACTGGCATTAGAGATATAGATATAGAATTGGAATGACATTATTTCCTTTTTAATGATGTTTTAAAAAATTTTCACAGATTATTTCATTATGTACTAGGCTCCTCTCAATTGTGTTTATTTGTGTTTCAGATTTTTCATAAAATGGATTTGCTTATATGATTAATTTTTTGCAGGTGTGATTAAAAGTAGGGCAAAAGAAGTAAGGGAATGTGGTCAAGAAATCGAGAAAAACCAACTTAGTGGTAAGAATGAAGATGATAGAACAGGCACAAAAAACATGAATGGTAGTGAGAAAAATGATGGTGAGAGCAGCACAGTAAAAGTCCAATTTCTGGCTGTGATGTTATTGGTGGAGTTTGTTGAAAGCCTTGAAAAAGCAATGTTCAATGCCAGTGATGGTTGTGCTGTTGCAGTTCCTCCCTCAAATAAGGTACAGTATGTGTTAATCTTATAGAAATTTTATACTGTATTAGAATAATAAAAAAAATTTGAGGGGAATAATTTATTTACATTTCATAGTTTTATGAAATATTCAGTCATTGGTACAAAATACTAATACTTCATATTTCAGAAAATACTAAAACTTAATTGTCCATAGGTTAGTAAACTTTCAGTTGTGATTTATTTTGATAATGTGGTAGAAGTAGTCAGAAGGAACATGAGGTAGGAGCCTCTTAAAACACTGCGCTAGAGTTGCCTTCCTTTTGATCTCCTGCTACTTTCTCTTGTACATCCCTCTATAACTTGCTCTCCTTTTTTATAAGAATCCCCATTAACCTTTCTTCTCTCTCTCTATGGTGAGAGAGTCAGGGAGAGTGGTTTGTTGAAGAAAGAAGAGGTGGTGAAAGCCTTGTGTAAGATGACATCCGGCAAGATGGCGGTTTAGATTATATTGCAGTTGAATTTATTAAGAAGGGGGGGTGACTGTGTTGTTGTTTGGTTGGTAAGTATATTCAGTGTATGTATAGATCATGGTAAAGTGCCTGCAGATTGGCAGAATGCATGCATAGTGCCATTGTACAAAGACAAATGGGATAAAGGTGAGTGTTCAGACTACAGAGGCATAAATTTGTTGAGTATTCCTAGAAAGTTTTATGGGAGGGTATTGACTGAGAGGGTGAAGGCATGTGCAGAGCATCAGACTGGGGAGGAGAAGTGTGGTTTCAGAAGTGGTAGAGGATGTGTGGATCAGGTGTTTACTTTGAAGAATGTGTGCGAAATACTTAGAAAACAGATGGATTTATATATAGCATTTATAGATCTGGAGAAGGCATATGAGAGGGTTGATAGAGATGCTTTGTGGAAGGTCTTAAGAGAGTAGGGTGTAAAGCATGTATATGAGTAGGAAGAAAGGAGAGTGATTGGTGCCCAGTGAATGTTGGTCTGCAGCAGGGGTTTGTGATGTCCCCATGGTTGTTTAATTTGTTTATGGTTGGGTGGTTAGGGAGGTAAATGTAAGAGTTTTAGAGAGAGGGGTGAGTATGCAGTTTGTTGGGGATGAGAGGGCCTGGGAAGTGAGTCAGTCGTTGTTCACCGATGATACAGCACTGGTGGCTGATTCAAGTGAGAAACTGTAGAAGTTGGTGACTGAGTTTGGAAAGGTATGTGAAAGGAGAAAGTTGAGAGTAAATGTAAATAAGAGCATTGTTATTAAGTTCAGCAGGGTTAAGGGACAAGTTAGTTAGGATGTGAGTTTGAATGGAGAAAAATTGGAGGAAGTGAAGTGATTTAGATATCTGGGAGTGGACTTAGCAGCAAATAGAACCATTGAAGTAGAAATGAGTCATAGGGTGTGGGAGGTGGCAAAGGGTCTGGGAGCAGTGGAGAATGTGTGGAAAGAGAGAACTTTATCTTGGAGGGCAAAAATGGGTATGTTTGAAGGAATAGCAATTCCAACAATGATAAACAGCGATAAAGTGAAATAAATAGATAATTGTATGAAATACAACATATACTTTTTTCCTTTTGGTACTTTATAGAAAGCATAAACACGGTAGAAGCACTTAAGTTTGGAAATAGTGGAGCATGGTAAACAAGAGGGAGATCTAGATATACTTGCTGATGTTTCTAAGTTTTAGCTATCTCCATCAGAACGGGAATAAATTTCAATCTTGCTGCCATACTCTTATGTGTCTGTTTCATCATCAGTAGCATTATATATCTCATTCACAATCTATTCAGAGGGTGAAAAATTTATTGAAATACTGATAAAAAATAGAAAAATCTTCACTTTTCACACAAGTGCCACTGTCCTCCCATCAGCTGGCATGGTGTAAAGAATCAGTGTTCTGCCTTTTATTGACAAGATGGAACTAGTCTTACTCATCAAGATACCCGAAGACATTGAATAAGGCAATGGGTTATATCAGGAAGGCATGTGTATGTGGTACAGGTAATAAATTACCATTAATTCTGTTATCCCAGTAGTGTTAGGCAAATCTTTTTCTGCAGTTTACCCAGAGGAGAAAACATTTCATTGGGAAATATTCTTACCTGTTTCAGTTAGATGTGGCTTAAAAAGATGATGATACTGTCAGCTGTGAGAAGTCATATCTGGATAGCCAGTAACATTTGTAGGTGGGATGAGGCTGATGTAGGTGTTTTTATTGTCCTGTGTGTTTGTTGGCTCCATATTGATTACAGCCTATTGATAACTTCAGGTAATTTTCTGGATATGTTCTTTTCTCTTAGATTTAGTTTGTTCCAGCTACTTACTCTAGAAAAGCAAGTTATGATAATTATCCCCATTATGTCACATATAGAAAGAAAAATGAACATTACTTTCTTATCCCTCCAGAGTGTTCGAGCCTTCTTTAGAACAAATCGTCAGACATGCACAGAGTGGTTAAGTCGAATACGAGCAGCAGTTATCATTGTTGCAATCAATTGTGGACGCCCAGAGGTTGCTGTTAGGCACTCGTACAAACTTCTGCAAGAGCTAAAAGATAATAGCAATACGCAGGTAGTACTATTTTCATTCAGTTATGTATAAGTTGGAAAGCTATGTGATTTGGTAGTGACAGTTACATTTTATTTTCATATGTATACTAAGAATAAGGTAACAATATTGATTTTAGTTTTAAGGCTCAATGAATAGGTTTGAATGGAAATGATTTCAAGAAAATAAAGAGACATGTTAAAGGATTGAATTTAGGAAAAATTATATATTTCAAGAAAGAAAAATTCATGGGATATGAAACATGGAATTAGAAAATGAATGCTTTCACCCCACCTTTCTCATGCCACATGCATATTTTGCACGTCATCACTGCTTCCCTAAATACATCCCATTCCTCACCCACTCTCCTAAAGTCATTTGCTTTCACCTTTTGCCATTCTACACTCAATCTCTTCTGGTACTTCCTCATGTAAGTCTCCTTTCCAAGCTCACTTACTCTCACCACTCTCTTGTCCCCAACATTCTCTCTTCTGTTTTGAAAACCTCTACAAATCTTCACCGTATTCTCCACATGATAGTGACCAGACATCCCTCCAGCTGCCCCTCTCAGCTCATTAACGTCCAAACTCTCTTTTTTACATGCCTATCAATTAACATGTAATCCAATAATGCCCTTGACCATCCCTCCTACTCACATACATATACTTATGTTTATATATATATATGCAATCTGTTGTGGATGAGAGGGCTAGGGAAGTGTCAGTTGTTTTTCGCTGATGATACAGTGCTGGTGGCTGATTTGGGTGAGAAAATGAAGATGCAGATGACTAAGTTTGGTAAAGTGTGAGAAAGAAGAAAGCTGAGAGTAAATGTGAATAAGAGCAAGGTTATTAAGTTCAGTAGGATTGAGGGACAAGTTAATCGGGAGGTAAGTTTGAATGGAGAAAAACTGGGGAAGTGAAGTGTTGTAGATATGTGGGAATGGATTTAGCAGCGGATGGAATCATGGAAGTGGAAGTGAGACACAGGGTGGGGGAGAGGGCGAAGGTTCTGGGAGCATTGAAAAATGTGTGGAAGGCAAGAACATTATCTCAGAGGGCAAAAATGGGTATGTTTGAAGGAATAGTGGTTCCAACAATGTTATATGGTTGTGAGGCATGGGCTATAGATAGGGT
>JAUUDZ010293707.1:0-16539 GCA_032361705.1 Panulirus versicolor | reverse complement strand
GGGAGGTGAATGCAAGAGTTTTGAAGAGAGGGGCAAGTATGCAGTCTGTTGTGGATGAGAGGGCTTGGGAAGTGAGTTAGTTGTTGTTCACTGATGATACAGCACTGGTGGCTGATTCGGTTGAGAAACTGCAGAAGGTGGCGACCGAGTTTGGTAAAGTGGTTGGAATAGAATCCACTAAGAGTGCTTGGCTAATTCAGTTTGTCATAGGTGTTGATATCAATATCAGTTTCTATTTAATGAGAAAACTATTGGATTGCTCTAAATCAGAAATTCACATAGGTAGGGATGAATTGGTGCTCCTGAACAGGTTCACTTTACCAATCATGAAACAAGGCATTAGCTTATTCACAGTACAGAAATCCTAGCTCATATTGTTAGCATCATTTGGTATGCTGTTGTTTCCATGTCTCACATAGTGGGGGTTATAAAAGCACATTTCTTGTGTCTGATTATTGCAGCCTTGTGGGTTATTGCCCTAAAATGGATATTTTACACTAATGACTGCGACTTGCTCGTTTAGAGAGGCAAGGCTAGTGATCAGGTTGTCTTCTAACTTTCATGAGGTGTCATTATGGGGAAAGTCTACCTGTGTTGAACCAAGGCATGTTTAAAGGGTGCTCCAAAGCATGTTGGAAAATGGATACACAGTTGTTCATGCTTTTTCTGTTGGTCTCAGTTTCCTAAGGTATTGAGGTCTCGTATTGGCTTGCCTCGATTGTGACTGTTGATATGAGTTATCCTTTCTTTGTAAGTTTTGGGTCTGGCTTATCCATAAAAGAGAAGTGGTTGTTAGTGGAGCTGTTACCATTTAGTATTTGAAAATTTTTCATGAGCCCTCTTATATGATTATGAGCACCTGTGTAGGGATTTGAGTTGGACAGCAGTCCAGTGGAAGTCTAATTTACCTTTTCTTTAGACTTTTAACTTCCTCATCTTTCTTTGTAGTTGGAAGAGTCTTTCATTTTATATAAACACACTCTGAAGCCATTTTATGTAGGATAAAAAATTGACTTGGCATGATAACTTTAGGGTATGGTTTCTAAAAAGTTTAATCTTAGTTCTTGTTGGTAGTAATAGATTAAGAGTCCACACGTGAACAGAGGTTCCCAGCACTGAGTCCTGAATTACTCCATGTGTTGCCTGTGCTTAATCTGGAGAAAATTCTCTTTTAATATGTTCAAGTTCTTTCTTAGTAGATTTTGAGTTTAGGCTGTTTTATAAGGTAAGTAAAGGAGCTAACATGAAATTCTTATCAAGACATTTATTGGATGTGAATGTTTTCATTGCTGTACTGTATAAGATTTGCATAAAGGGTCTGATGAGATCTTTTGGGGTTAAGGAATTGTGTTGCTTTATGAACAGTCTTTTAAGGTGAATCTGATAGAAAAGGTTTTTGGGCATGCTTTTAAAGTTTTCAAATACCTGTAGAGAAGCTTTGATGGTTAGCTTGAAATTAAGAAAAAGGTTAGGTGGAAGGTGTAGCTTCTCTTTGTAATATGGAATATCTAAAATTTTTGCAGTTTTCTCATTTTTGTAAAACCTTCTCTCCTATTGATATGATTCACAAGGCATTAGAATTGAGTTTATTTATACAAATCATTAGCTTACCAGTGAACAGTAAAACAACAGTCTTATTTGAACATCCAGCTAATAACTGTCACAGATGATTAATGAAATCAGAGTCAACCATCCACAGTCAAGCCCTATTTATTGTTCCTTGATTTATATTTACTTTTTTTTTTTTACATAAGCTGATTCTGCCCATTAACAGCATTTGGAACCCCATATACCACATTACTCTGTATTTTCTGCCCAATGCATGTCTCTCACCCTACTGAGTTTTCATTGCTCCTGTTCTTTCTATTCAGTGCATACCTTTCATTTTTGAATGTTCATACCCCAATACTTCATTGTTCCATCTCTGTTAGTCCCCTCCTTTTTTATTCCTCCACGACTTACACATTTTCACTCATCCTCTGCTTATAGGTAAACAACATCAGCACACACTTCTTGACTCTCTGTCAGACTGTGCTTACTACCATACTTTTCTTTGATCTTAATTCTTACATGATCCACCTACCGTATACCACATGTAATTTTTTGTTTTCATTCTAAATTTCCTCTGATGGTGCTTCTTTCTCTCTTGCATGTGTAGCAGAGATTATTGCTGTTGAAATGGAAACACATATCCCCTCTTCCTCTGATACTTCCTCCTTCCATTTGTGTTCAACCATTCTTTATTCTCAGGCCATTCAGTAAGGGAGCTGGCATATTAGCATGGAAAACACTCATTCCTCCAACTCTCATTCAGCATTTATTTCTGCCCATAATCACTGCAAGTATATTTGCCATGAGGCAAAGCATTCTTTTAGCCAAGAGAAGTGCATCAACCCCTCCTTTTCATCTCCAGATAGGTCTTTCTGGTCTTCAACTGGTAACATGTAAAAAAGCCTCTATCTTATCACCTTTCTTTCACTTTTCCATTATGATGATACTATAGATGTCTTTTCCATTGACTGAACAGCTCTTACAGGTTTCCTTTTTTTCCCTAACTCCACCTTGGATTGCTTTGATTTTTCCTTACCCAAAGATGCTTCTCTTACTAATCCTATGCTCTTCATAATATTTTTTCATACACAGTACCTTTTGGACATATGCAAGACATATGGACCAAATGGTGTCCATCCTCATGTATTATATAGGTAAGCCTTTGAGATTGCACCTGTACTTTTTCATCTTTACCATTTCTGTTTTAAAACCAAAACCTTTCTTCTTAGAAACATCCATTGGTACATCTAATCCCACAGAAAGGTGACTGTTCTAAACCTTCTAATTATTGTTCTGTTGCTCTTCCTAATATTTCCAAAGTTTTTAAATTCCTCCTTAATTCATATTGTTTCCAGTATCTTGAATAGCACAGTCTTTTTCTTATCATCAGTATGGTCTTTGCTGGGTAAGATCTGCTGCTTATGTCATATCCTATCTTACTAATGCCTAGTCATAATCTCTTGAGTTTTTTGAGTATTCTGTGTTGCAGCCCTATATCCAAAGCTTTTGATGGTATGGTATTAGTGTTTCATCTCCAAGTTCCCCTCTGTTGGCCTCCTGAACTCACTCTGTTACCTCATTTCTAGCTTTCTGACCAGTTTTTCTCTATAATTGTTGATGTATCAACCTTTCCCTCCATATCAACATTGATGTCCCTCAGGATTTTGTCCTGTATGATTTAATTTTGTCAGTAGACACACAAATGCTTTCATTCACTAACAACCCATATTGCTGAGATAGATGTATCATTTTATGTATAAGATTCATTTGCATTTTTTCACTTTGATTATACAGGAAACAATTCATTGCTATTGTCTTTATTAGTTAGCAGAGGAGTGTGTATCTGTGGTGAACAGTACAGAACATGTTGGATGGCTACTCAGTCATGTGGAGCGGCAGGTTTCTCCTGAAGTCCTGCTTCATTTCTCTCGTCTCACTCACCACCTCCTAACAGCACCATCTCTCCAGTTTCATACATGCAGGTATTTTGCACAATGAGTTGAAGTACATTTAAAGTGGGTTTATTGATTTAGAAATTTGTCTCTGTATAGTTTATTTTAGGAAAAACTATTCAGGAAGGAGGTAAGTAAACATAGGAGATAGGTATGTGGAAGGAATAAGAGTGTTTTAGAGAAGTCTCAGAGAAAGCATGTACTGAAGATGAAGTATAAAAGAGATGGAGAGCATGTTTAATAGATCTGAATTGAAATGACAGTGAAACAGATGTTTATTGGTACAGTTCAATTTGAGTTAAGAAAAGGAGGAGTTATAGACATAAGGGAAAGTGAACATTTTATAAGAGGAAGTAAAAAGAACAGCAATTTTTTCCATACTTGTTTGCTGTTTCCCCTGTTAGCAAGGTAGCACGAGAAGCAAACAAAAATGATGCTTCATTTGTTCACATCCATTCTCTATCTCATGTGTAATGCTCTGAAACCACAACCCTGCTATCCACAACCAGGCCCCACAGACCTTTCCCAGGTTTCCCCCAGCTGCTTCATATGCCCCAGTTCAGTCCATTGACAGCACATCACCCATGCATTTCATCTTCCTATATGTTCAGGCCTTGGACATGCACAGTTTTATTCACTCCATTCTTTTGTGCATTCTCGTCTGTGGGCCATGCCTCACATCTATACACCAATGGGACTACTATTTTCATCCCCACTTATCTAATAATATCACTTTTTCAAGTTTTCTCCATTCAAACTCACACCCCAACTGACTGGGTTTTTTTTAGATTACTAAACCTGATAACCTTGCTTTACATAATTACTGATAACTTTCTCCTTTTACACACTCCTCCAAACTCATATGCCACCTTTTGCAGTTTTTCAAACAATAATTTGATTTTCCTTTCAGACCACCCCTCACCCCCAAAATACTGCAAACCTGCCCTTCTTTCCAAAACCATTACATTCAATTTCTTGACCACCCCATCCAAAAACAAAGCAAACAGCCAGGACATCACACACCTTTGCTACAGATCAACCATTACCTGGAATCTCCCACCTTCCTCTCCTCCTACATGCACACATGCCTTACTGTCTTGATAAAAACTCATCACTGCTTCTGATAGCTTTCCTCACACACTGTATGTTTGTAATATTCCATCTAACGCCTAACACCTTCATCCCCATCATATGCTCTCTCCTCGTTCATGAATGCCACATAGAGATCATTTTCTTTAAGTATTTCTTACACACATTCTTCAAAGGAAATGCCTGATCCACACATCCACTACTAATCCTGAATCCATAGTGTTCTTCCACAGTCTAATGCTCTCTGACAAACAAATCAATAACACAATCTTCTCCTTATTTAAGAAATTCATCTGCAGCATAATCTGCTCCAGCCACCTTGCCATATTTCGTTTCACGCATGGTTTTCACGACCATTACTTTTATCACCAAGCCACTTCACATACCTCTCTGACCCAAACACTCTACATCTGCCAGCTGATCATCAGAAACATTCAGCAGTCCTTCAAATTATTCATTCCATCTTATCTTCACCTCATTACTATTTGTTATCATTTCCCCCCTTCACCAGTGTTTCCTTTTACTCTCATTTTTCTCACACTGTTAACCTCTTTCCAAAACATTTTTATTCTCCCTGAAGTTTGCTGATACTTGTTCTTCCCGACTCTGACTTACTCTCTTTTTCAGTCCCTGTACTTTCCTCTTGACCTGTTACCTTTTCTTGTACATTTCCCAAGTACTTGTACTCCTTTCCAGTAAGTACGCCCCCTACACCATTCTCTTCTCTTTCACTATCTACTTCAACTCATCATCCCACCACTCACTACCCCTTCTCACCTGCCTTCTTCCCACATGTCTCTCAAACATGCCAGCACTGCCTCCCTAAAACCTCCCATTCCTTACCAACTTCCCTAGCTTCATTTATTCTCACCTTTTGCCAATCTCCAATAGTCTTTCTCACTATTACTTCACACAAATCTCTTTTCCAAGCTCACTTTTTTCCAAAAACTACAAATCTTCACCTTCACCTCCACTAGGTAATGAACAGACATACTACCTGCTTCCCCTTTTAGCATATTCCCATGGAAGAGTCTCATGCATACATATGGGGTCATTACATAATCTAATAATGCCTGTTTGCAATCTTTCCTACTTACCCATGAGAGTATGTCCCTCTATTTTGACCAGGTATTGTCCATACTGTTCTTTTTCAGCACAACTTTACAAATATTTCACCATTTCTGTTATCTTACGGAATACCTCATCCCCAGTTATACTCTCATCTACCACATTACCCACTTTTGCATTCAAATCACACGCCACTAATACCTGATATCTCGCCTCAAAACTTTTGACACACTCGCTCCACTTCTATGCTTGCCTCTCTTCATCATTCTTCTCATGGCCAGATGCATGAACAGTAATAGTCACCCACTTCTTGCAATCCACTTTCATATTAACTTGCATCAGTCTGGGACTTGCTTCCTTATATTTTTTCTCACAATCCTATAACTCCTCCTTCAACTGAAGTGCTACCCCATCATTATCTCTCAGCCTCACACTAACCTCTGACTTTGCCTTAAGTTATTCGTAAACCATTCTTCCCCCTTACCCTTTAGCTTTGTTTGACTCAGAGCTTGAACATCCAGGTTCCTTTCTTTAAGCATACTACCTATCTCCCATTTTTTCTGAGATTACTTACATCCAAACATGTTCAGACACCCCAGCCTGAGCCTTTGAGGAGGATGAGCACTCCTCACTTAGCTCTTTTTGTTCCAGCTTTTAGAAACTGGAATACAAGAAGAGGTGGGTTTCCAGCACCCTGCTCCACCCCTCCTAGTCGCCAACTATGACATGCAGGAATATGTGTGAGGTATTCTTTCTCCCCAGTTCCCTATTCCATTATAGGTAATGGAAATGCTGGAGGTGTAGATGGAGTGGTGAGGAAGATGGTTAAGAATGGAAGTGTAAGTGCTTTAAGATGACTTTGAAAAATGTTTGTGGTAGCAGAAAAAACAATCATGCCCCTAATTAATGGATACAGGCAGTAATTCTTCCACTGTATAGAGGAAAGTTTATGGCATAGTTTATGGTTGGATTTTGATTGATCAAATTAGAAAGATTAGTGGATATATGTTGGAGAAGAACAAGGTGGAGTAAAGAGAGATTACACAAATCACCTCTTCAGCCCTTTATTTGAGTTTGCATTGTGATTGAAAAGTCACCTTTGGTGTGGTTATATCATTGTTAGTTGACAAAAGAGAGTACAGACTCTTTAAAGAACTTTTCTTTTCTGAAGAGTCCATCCTGTCCGTTCTACTGATTGCAGTGCAGCCTTGGATCTGCAGAATCCCATGGAGAGGGGTCCCCAGTTGTTTAATGTATATGGGAATGTGGGAAAAAAAATGCTTCCCATGAATTCCTTGCTTGTCATAGAAGATAACAAATAGTCAGGAGTGACAGAGCTGAAAATCCTTCCTTTCTTGTATTTATTTTCAGAAGTTAGAAGATAAGAAGGAACCAAGCAAAGTGTTCATCATCCTTGAAGGGTTGAGCTGGGTTGTGAATGTGTGTGGATGTGAAGGCTTGAGCTGGGTTGTGAATGTGTGTGGATGTGACCAAGATTTTAAAAAAGGACAGGTAGGTAGCATGTTTGAGGGAATGAACTTAGATGTTCTACCTCAGAGTGAAACAAAGCTCAAAGGTAAGGATGAAGAGTGGTTAGGGGTTAATGTGAGTGCAAGAGTTAAGGAAGGATAGTGCTTCTGCTAAAAAGAGTTGTGGGAGAGTGTAAGGAAGTGAGCCTCAGACCAATGTGGGTAATGAAAGTGGATTATCTGTCAGTGATTAATAATGATTATACACCTTGCCACAAGAGGCCTGACAAAGAGAGGCCAGTGTTTTGAGGAGAGTTGAGTGAGTGTGTTAGTAGTTTTGATGCAAGAGATCAGTATTATTGATGGGTAATTTGAATGTGAATGTGGGTACGTGGAGTAGGAGTATGTTGTTAACAAAAAGACAGACCATCTTTATGTCGACAGTGGACTGGTGTATGGCAGTGCTCGTGCTGGCTGATCAGCAGCCCAGGGCCTCGCTGATAGTAGGCTGCTGGATCTTCTTGGCGGGCAGCTTGGGGGTGGCGGCTCCAGAGCTGTGAAGGCTGCTGCTGCTGGGGGAGTGGTGGTAGCGCTTGCCATGGCCAGAGCCAGCCTTGATCTCCTCCTCAAACTGGATGGCTAAGGATGGATGAGTCCTCTTGATATGGGACTTCAGTTTATTAAGGCTGGTAACATGGCCTCATAACAATATTCTTGATCGGGTGGCATTTTGGTATTCAAAATAGAGTACACTGTTTTTGTCCTTGTCCTGACGTATGAGCTTGAAGTAGCGCTCCAGGTGGGGCCAGGGGTTTGGAAAGGCTACTGGTCCTAGCTGGGGGTGACCTAGCTGTCAGATGGCTGAGAAGTCTCTGCCACAGAGAGAAAGTTAGGCTGAAACTGGGAAGTGCCTGAGACAGAGGCAATCTCAATATTGAGAACTTTGTCTTGGTGTTCCATGGACATGGCATGGTCTGTTGTAGTCTTGTATTGTTGTAAGTCAATTTGTAGGGACCAGACTGTTAGAGAGAAGTTAGAGAACAGAATGCTGTCATGTTGATGATGATACAGAACAGCATTACCGGCTACTGCTGATACTGCTGAATTCACAGTCTGTGACAGGGTTGCTAGGTCTGTTTTTTAAGGACAATCAGTCCTTATTTAGATCTGGTTGTTCTGTTTATTTTGAGAAAAAAGAACAGCCTATATTTGTCCTTATGAAAGTATTTTATATACCTTTACACATGATTATTACAAAGTTCTTGAATATTAATAGAATTCTTTTCTTGCCAGATAATTGCCTAATGTCAACCAACAAGATCTGAGGACACATCCACTTCTGCTTGTAACCTTGCACTGTACCTGTTCAGTACAGGAACAGTATAGGGGAGGGAAGAGAGGGAGGACTAGGGGAGTTAGAACTGGGGTCTGAGAGGGAGTCAGTAATGGTGTGTTTGTTGCCTAAGCTGTTACTAATATAAAATATAAGGCGAAGATTAATCCTTTTTTAATATTTGTTTGTATCATTTTACACACCATATGATTTTCATCACTTTACAGAAATAATAAAGTTTAATTATTGCATGATTATGTTGGACAAATGAAACAAATGATATATCTGAGCTATATATTTTATTTATGTAACACGTAACATTATCATATTTACATGTAAATGACAACTAAGGATATCAGTTATATAACCAGTTATATTTTAAACTTTCCATTTTTGCTCTCTGAGATAAAGTTCTCGCCTTTCACACATTCTTCAATTCTCCCAGAACCTTTGCCCCAGCCCTGTGACTTACTTCTGCTTCCATGATTCCTTCCGCTGCTAAATCCACTCCCAGATATCTAAAACACCTCACTTCCTCCAGTTTTTCTCCATTCAAAGTTACCTCCCAATTAACTTGTCCCTCAACCCTATTAAACCTAATAACCTTGCTCTTATTCACATTTAGGGGAGAAATCCTCCCCTCTAGTTTTTACTTTTGTAAAAGAAGGAGCAGAGAAATGGGTCAAGTGAGGATTTTCCCTATAAGACTAAGTCCTCTGTTCTTGACGCTGCCTCGCTGACATGGGAAATGGCAAATATGTATGAATAAAAAATATATGTACATACTCTTAATGAGTTGGCCTTGATTAGGGTATTCATTGCTCATGCTGTCTCTTCAAAAAATAGAAAAAATGAAAAATTTTCCTTAACTATTTACTCAAAAGCTATTCTGTTATTTGTTAGCAGACAGTTTGATTCTATCACCATTCTCTTGATGTGGAACTTTTGCAACATATTAGGGGCAATATCAACTCCCAAGTTCCTCACATGCAAAGAATCCTGAAGCTTATTTCCAGTGAGAAGATATTCACTCTGAGTTCCTCTATCATTATGTAACATCTTTATTACTTTACATTTACTTGGGTTGAATCTTATCTACCATGTGTTAGACCAACTTTGGATTTCTGTATAGCTCCCCCTGTAAGTTTTTGCAGTTTTTCTTCCTTTTCACTCATCTAATGACCTTTGCATTATTTACAAACGAAATCATTCATATATGTCAAGAGGAGTAACAGAACAAAACCCTGTGACATTCCTCTGATAAACCTCCACTTACTTCAAGAAGGTTCCTCTGACATATAATTTGTTTCCTGTCCACTAATATAGACTTCTATCCACTGGAGAAAACTCTCTCTTATTTCTGTATGGTGATCCAGCTTCATAACCAAGTGGATGATAGAAAAAACAGATCTCATTATTAAAGATGTATTCCCCCATTTCATTACCATGCACAGAATATGCCACCTATCATACAGGCTCAAAACACTCTCCCCTTTTTTATCTTCTTTACTCTGCAGTTCTTTATTGCATTTTATCTGAGTATTTAACAATCAGCCCTCTTGTTCTCCATTTCAGGAAAACTAACAAGCAAATTGAATGATATTGTGTGCTTTCAGGTTGCTGTATAGTGTTGTAGCAAGGCGTCATCTCCTACGATCCATGTGGATCGTATTGTCTAGTTTGCAACAGGGAGCACCTTTGCCAGGAAACATAACCACCACAACTCCAGCTTTCGGTTGGTTATCCCTCATGATTTAGTTTCACTTTTTACTGGAATGAAGTTTTTGTAAAATTTGGTTGTAGGAGCTTTTTAATTTGAAATAGATATTTGGGATGTGGCTGTCAGGTAAATGATATATGTCACAGTAATTAGGAATTAATAAAATCAGAAACATTTTACCACCAAAAAATGGATATGGCTTTGTGCTTTAGCCATATTGCAATGAATTGATAAGGGTAGTGGTAAAGCATTGAAACCAAACTTTTTTGGTGACTATCGTTGTCATTGAGATGTATGAGTATTATCTTTGTAATGTGTGCAGTGGTAAAAATGTAAAAAATTTATCATACATTAGTTTACCCAACATAAATTTGTGGTTGTAAACAAAGAGAAACTGTTATTCTTGCCTCACCCCGAGTTTCAGTGACTTATTTTATTCAGTTGATACTCCTCTGCATTTTCATTAGTAGTGTAAATCCTTGATTTAACAGACTAATGGGGGGAAGGGGTGCCCTTTGATGCTGAAAGTCTGTCATATAGAATGTAACCTAGTTGAAGTGTAGTTGAAGAAGTAAAGTTTTTAGTGAAAGAGAAAAGAGAAGTGTTTGGGCAGTACTTACAAGGAAGGAGTGCAAATGATTGGGAGATGTATAAGAGAAAGCAGCAGATCAAGAGAAAAGTTCCGGAGTTGAAAAAGAGGGAAAAATGAGAATTAAGTCTGGTCCATTAAATCCAAAATCCATATTTTCAAGGCCCAGAGCCCATTGAATTGAGGATTTACTGTATTATGATTTAAGGATGGCAAGAAGCAGGATGATGATATTACACCTATAACTTGAATGGATTTGACATTTGCATTTGGAAGTGTGTGCTAAACTCTAATGTTTTGTCAAAGAATGTGGATATGGTGCTGTAATTTTGATGCATTACACATGTCAACTAGAGACTGAGTATGAACAAATGTGGCCTTTTTTGTCTGTTTTCGTGGTGCTTCCTCGCTGAAGCAGGGGTTAGTGATGCTGTTTCCTGTGGGGCAGGGTAGCGCCAGGAATAGATGAAGGCATGCAGTAACGAATGTGTACATGTGTATATATATGTATATGTCTTTTTATGTGTATATGTTGATGTGTATATGTATATGTATGCATATGTGCATGTATGGGCATTTATTTGTACATATGTGTATATGAGTGGATAGGCCATTCTTTGTCTGTTTCCTGGCAATACCTTGCTGACATGGGAAACGGTGGTCAAGTATGATAACAATATGATAATATATGTATATCCCTGGGGATGGAGGTGAAAGAATACTTACCACATTTTCCCAGTGTGTCATAGAAGGTGACTCAATGGGGCTGAAGCTGGGGGCTGAAAACCCTCCCCTCCTTGTATTTCCATTTCTGAAAGGGGAAACAGGAGTCAAACGGGGAGTCCTTATTCTCCTCAAAGGCTCAGATTATGGTGTCTGAATGTGTGTGAATGTAACCAAGATGAGAAGCAAAGAGAGATAGGTAATATATTTGAGGAAAGAAACCTGGATGTTCTGGCTCTGAGTGAAATAGATATCAGGATAAAGGGGAACAATGGTTTGGAAATGTCTTGGGAGTAAAGTCAGGGGTTGGTGAGAGGACAAGAGCTAAGGAAGGAGTAGTACTACTCCTGTAGCAGGAGTTGTGGGAGTGTGTAATATCGTGTATGAAAGTAAATTCTAGATTGATGTAGGTAAAACTGAAAGTGAATGGAGATGGGTGATTATTGGTGCTTATGTACCTGGTCATGAGACGAAAGGTCATGAGAGACAAGTGTTTTGGGAGCAGCGGAGTGAGTGTGTCAGCAGCTTTGGTGCACATGACCAAGTATTAGTGATGGGTGATTTAAATGCAAAGGTGAGTAATGTGGCAGTTGAGGGTATGATTGGTATACATGGGATATTCAGTGTTGTGAATGGAAATGGTGAAGAGCTTGTCGATTTGTGTGCTGAAAAAATACCTGGTTTAGAAAGAGATGAACATAAGTATATGTATGTTAGTACAAGAGATGATCACAGGGCATTACTGGATTACATGTTAATTGATAGGCATTTAAAAGAGAGACATTTGGATATTGATATGCTGATATTGGCAGCTGGGGGGATGTCTGATTATTATCTTGTGGAGGCGAAGGTGAAGATTTGTAGAGGTTTTCAAAAAGGAAGAGAGAATTTTGGGGAGAAGAGAGTGGTGAGAGTAAGTGAGCTTGGAAAGAACACTTGTGTGAGTAAGTACCAGGAGAGATTGAATGTAGAATGGCAAGAGATGGGAGCAAATGACATGAGTGGGTGAGGAATGGGATGTATTTAGGAAAGCAGTGATGGCATGTGCAAAAGATGCATGTGGCATGAGAAAGGTGGGAGATGGGCAGATTAGAAAGGGTAGTGAGTGGCAGGATGAAGTGGAGTTGTTAGTGAAAGAGAAAAGAGAGACATTTGGACAATACTTACAAGGAAGGAGTGCAAATGAGTGGATGATGTGTAAGAGAAAGCGGCAGGAGGTCAAGAGGAAGGTGCAAGGGTTGAAAAAGAGGGCAAATGAAAGTTGGGGTGAGAAAGTTTCATTAAACTTTAGGGAGAATAAAAAGATGTTTTGGAAGGGGGTAAATAACATGCGAAAGATAAGAGAACAAATGGAAACATCAGTGAAGGGGGCAAGGGTGGAAGTGATAACAGGTAGTGATGAAGTGAGGAGATGGAGTGAGTATTTTGAAGGTTTGTTGAATATATAGGGTGATAGAGTGGCAGATGTATGGTGTTCTGGTCCGGATGTTGTGCAAAGTGAGAGGGTCAGGGAGAATGGTTTAGTTTAAAGAGAAGAGATGATGAAAGCCTTGTGGAAGATCACATCCGGCAAGGCAGCGGGTGTGGATGGTATTGCAGTGGAATTTATTAAGAAATGGGGTGACTGTGTCGTAGATTGGTTGGTAAGGATATTCATTGAATGTATGGATCATGGTGAAGTACTTGAGGATTGGAAGAATGGATGTATAGTGCCATTGTACAAAGGCAAAGGGGATAAAGGTGAGTGTTCAAACTACATAGGCATAAGTTTGTTGAGTATTCCTGGGAAATTATATGGGGGGTTATTGATTGAGAGAGTGAAGACTTATACAGAGCATCAGATTGGGTTGGAGCAATATGGTTTCAGAAGTGGTAGAGGGTGTGTGGATCAGGTGTTTGCTTTGAAAAATGTGTGTGAGAAATACTTAGAAAAACAGATGGATTTGTATTTATGTATGGATCATTTATGGATCTCGAAAAGGCATATGATAAGGCTGATAGAGATGCTTTGTGGAAGATCTAAAGAGTATATGGTGTGGGAGGTAAGCTGCTAGAAGCAGTGAAAAGTTTTTATCAAGGATGTAAGGAATGTGTATGAGTAGGAAGAGAGGAGAATGATTGGTTCTCAGTGAAGATCGGTCTGTGGCAGGGATGTATGATGTCCCCATTGTTGTTTAATTTGTTTATGGATGGCGTGTTTAGGGAGGTAAATGCAAGAGTTTTTGAGAGAGGGGTGAGTATGCAGTCTGTTGTGGATGAGAGGGACTGGGAAATGAGTCAGTTGTTGTTCGCCAATGATACAGCTCTAGTGGCTGATTCGTGTGAGAAACTGCAGAGGTTGGTGACTGAGTTTGGAAAAGTGTGTGAAAGGAGAAAGTTGAGAGTAAGTGTGAATAAGAGTAAGGTTATTAGGTTCAGTAGGGTTGAGGGACAAGTTAGTTAGGATGAACGTTTGAGTGGAGAAAAATTGAGGAAGTGAAGTGTTTTAGATTTATGAGATTGGACTTAGCAGTGGATGGAACCATGGAAGTGAAAGTGAGTCACAGGGTGGGGTAAGGGGTGAAGGTTCTGGGAGTGATGAAGAGTGTGTGGGAGGAGAGAACATTATCTCAGAGAAAAAATGGGAATATTTGAAGAAATATTCATTCCAACATTATTATATGGTTTCAAAGCATGGGTTATAGATAGGGTGGAGGAAGGTGGATGTGTTGGAAATGAAATGTTTGAGGACATTATGTGGCTTGAGGTGGTTTCATGTGATCATTACACAAAATGTGCACTTAGGAATTTATCCTGTTTCATTTTCCTTTGTCTTTTTTTGCATATACTAGATCACACACACCACTGTGACCTCTTGAACTGTAGGTGCATATATGTATAAATATGTGTATGTTAGTGGATGTGTTTTTGTTTGTTTCCTGGTGTTACCTCGCTAATGCGGGAAACACCGTTCAAGTATGTCAGTATAAAAAGCAAAATTGAGTAACATTGTGTTGTCTGCTCACCAGTGAAACAAATAGAAATAAACATATTAGAGAGAAAGGTGAAGGGCAATTCACAATCAAAATGAAGGGGATGGAACATACAAACTACCTTGAAAGGCTGAAAGAACTGTAGCTACATAGCCTAGAATGAAGATGAGAAAGACATATGATAATATATGCATGGCAACTAATTGAAGATGAAAATGTGCTAAACCTGAAAGCCTCTCAAACAAGAAAGATATCGAGATAATAAGTCTTCAAGAATACTATAGGACATACTGAAAATAGATCAGAGAAAAATTTTGGGACAGTCCAACCAGTAAGTTATAACAGTTATTCAGTAATGTGTCAGGAGAAATAAGAAACATGCCTGGAACAACAGCAGAAATTTTTAAAAGAATACTTGACATGTGTTTGAAATCAGTCCCAGATGAACCAAGAATAGATAATTATGTAATGCATTTGGCAGACCAAATTGACAATGGAAGGTTTGAGTGAAAAAGATTTTGAGTGATCAGGGTCTGAGCATGCATGAGGGTGAAAGGTGTGCATGGGATAGATTGAATTGGAATGATATGGTATACTGGGGTCAGTGGACTAAACCAGGGCATGTGAAGTGGCCTGTGTACACCATATGAAGGTCTGTGGGGACTGGTTGTGGATAGGGAACTGAGATTTTGGTACACTACACATGGCAGGTAGAGAATGGCTGTGAGGGGATGTGGCCTTTTTTCATCTGTTCCTGGCCCTACCTCACTAATGTGGGAAACAGCAATCAAGTATAAAAAAAAAAGGATGATAGCTAAGAAGAATAGTCATATTCATCAAACAAAACATGTAGAGTGCTTTGTGCTCACCCTGCCATTGTGGCAAAATCTTATTGTAGGTACGGTACATAGGTAGTTACTCCCTATACGTTTTGCTACCCATGATCATTTTGTATTTCAGGATAATTGCTTTTGCTTTTGTAATTTAACTCCTAAGTGTTCAATTCATCATGTGGTGAACCACATAATTCTGCTCCGATTGTCACATGACAAATTAAAGCCTCCTGCCTTTGTTTGAATTCCCAGGTGATGTTTTTTTTCCACCAATTATCCTTAGATGTCATTAGCAACATGCCTCTATTCCTGGAGAAAATATCACACATCTCATTCACCCATAGGACATTAAAGGGAGAGTATGTATGTCATCTGGGTGGGAAGCCAGATACTGGCAATCGCTGTTGGAGTCAGTTTTAGGTGATCACTGTTGGAGTTAGTTGTAGAATAAATGGAGAAATTTCTAGTGTTGATATTTTCGGGGTAACTAAAGTTATTTCTTCCTTTATTCTTGTATATCAAATTGTTTGTAAATAACAAAAGTAAAAACATTTAAAAGATATGTACAAAATCTGTGTATGTGATATGAAACCATTCCTTGAAATCATAAAGTGTGTAATGTGATTAGATGTATCAAGAATGCAATCATGCCTGAAAAAAATGCATAATTATACATACATCATTAAGGAGCATTCATATCAATAGCATAGGTTCTCCTATGTTAACCTTAGACTCTTCCACATCAACATAGAGGAAAGTATAGTAACTTTAGTGGTATTTTCTTTAACAAAGTATTGTATAATAGTAATACAGGCAGATTCTGTAAGGGAAAAATGTGTTTGTTTTTTAGATTTTTTGCACAAATGGGGATGGATCATAGATGCAATACCACTGTCTTAGGGTTAAAGGCAAAATATGATACTCTTAACCTTAAAGTACAGTATATGTTTTTCAGAACATTTAATATGTTTAATCTTTTATGGTAAAAAAAAGATTTCCATTCAGTTTCTTGTATATTTTTTTTATAGTTTTGATGCTGTGGTTTACTTGGATGTTGGTAATTTTCAGGTTACTGATGATGGGAGACCATGGTTAGACTTAGCACATGTTGTTTCAGTACTGAATAAATTGGACTCTGGCTCCCCAGACAAGGTAGGTGTTATTACTTACTGTTATTAGAATGTTTCTCATTTAGCAGAACTTTATCTTTTAGAGGATCACGTATACACGAGCCATTGAA
>JAUUDZ010293597.1:0-16542 GCA_032361705.1 Panulirus versicolor | reverse complement strand
AGAGAGAGAGAGAGAGAGAGAGAGAGAGAGAGAGAGAGAGAGAGAGAGAGAGAGAGAGAGAGAGAGAGAGAATGTCCACTAAATGATATCTTTTTTCCTCCTTACGGAAGAAAAGCGAAAAAAAACGTGGTTTTGTGAACTTCATGTATATTACTAGAAGTTTTAAAACCGGCAGGATCAACCTTAAGCTGAGTCAAGTCTGGTTATATTTACCAAAGTATTTTGACTGTAACTTAGTTACTCATTTTCCTCTTTTCAAACTTAGGCAAGAAAAGAAGTACAATGATTCCAAAATCATATATAGATCTAAGCAAATACATATTCATACAGGACCTGTTAGTCAGCATGATAAAACTATTGTAGTTACAGATAAATTTCTCCGAACAGATCACTTCGAATTAACGAGACAACATACTTTGAGAAAACGAAGTGTAAACAAAAAAATATAAAGTATGTAAAGTTTGTTATAGAATGTATAAAGTTGTTATACGTTCGTTAATAATATTGCCCGTTGTATTTGTTTGTAACTTCGTACAAGATCCAAGATGTAGTTCGCTGTCATTGTTTGCTAACTTATTTAAGCGTTGCAGTGGAAGCTCCGTACGTTCTTGTATTTTCGTCTGATTTATATGAAGATGTTGAAGTAACGATGGCCACTGGTAAACGTCGAAAGCAGAAAACTTCTAAAGAGACTTCTTTGCTTGGAGAGCCTGGTAAGTCAGTTAAAGGATTTAGATAAGAAAGTGATGTGTTTGATCACATGTTCCCCCCTGAGCACGCTGACAGGTTTAAGGTACCGCATGTGATCGCGTTTTATGAAGTTGATACGGAACTTTCCAAAGTTGCATACACGAGAGGTGTATTATTGATTCCATAGATGTTTCAAAATCAATATTGGCCTGCCTGTACCCTATAAATCCCCTTTTGGTAAAAATGTTTAACCTTTTGATATAAGAATTAGAAGTTGAGAAGGCTGTTGAGCAATACTGGATAAGAGAGTAGCAGGGGAGGGCTCTGATGGTCAGTGAAAATGTGGGGTTAATCTCGAGCAAGCCGAATTACCTCTTGAAGTCGATAGGGCTTGTGAATTTCTTTGGGCATTATATTTACTGTATAATATTAGGTAAGTCAACAGTAGTATAGATGAGAAAATGTGGTGTTAATTAAGATAGGTAATAGAGTATGCTAGTAAAAATCAGTAGAATGTATAAATATCTTACTCTGTCTTCCTAATAATATATTCAAAATATTCTGATTATGCTCATGAAAATGCAATGTTAATGTAGCACTGGATGCCAACAATCAGATGAAGCAGTTTGATCCCGAGCTGTAGACGAATATGTGTATATATATCTGCTATCATTTTGGCCTCTTTAAGTGAGGTTAGTTAAAGTTTTATTATGTTCTGTTGATATTTGCATAATTCCCTTTTGCATTGAATATTTTTGTCAAGTGCATAACATGTTTTATCTATAACATGAGTGAACCCGGCTTCTGCCCCTATACACACTAAAGGTGAAATGGGCAGGTGTTAGTCTTGTTTCTCACTCTTGAATGTTTAGTCTATTGTAGTTATGATATTTTCAGTCTTGAATCTTATATTAACGTATGTTTGTTTGTAAATGATGTTGTCAAGTGTTAAGTTTGAGAGGAAATTGGTTGTTTGTGGAGTGAGAGCCAGCTGCCTATGCGTGGATGAGGTAGAAAGAAAAGAGAACTGCATTGGCAGCTTCTGAAGTGCTGGCTTATTGTGCATCCATGACTATTACTTCTGATATCTAAGGAGGGAAAGATGATGTATTTGTCATGTTTAGCAGAGGACAATGTATTATTGGGTGGTAAGGCTTGGCCAGCCCCTAAGACACCATGCACACACACACACACACACACGCTATACTCACAAAGAGAGTGGGAGAATCTCACATGTCATTTAAGCCATCATAGAAAGCAGTGGATGAATGGGTGGATTTTTTTGTGAATTTGCTAAGGTTGTGAAGTTGTCTAAGTGTCAGAGGTGACAAATGCTTCATTCTTGGTTCATTAAAGTATCGTTTACTTAAAGATTATGCCATGCATCTCATACTATATTCTCTAAACACAACAATGGCATTGAAGAACATCTTTCAATATTCAGTGCTAGTGGCTTTGCTTAGCTAAGCTGATGAATTATCATTGTATCAAATTCCTTTTTCTTGGCCTGGTTCACTGTTGAGTGAGGGGATGTAATTGGCAAGTTTAACATCTCCTGACCAGAAGTGAGGACATGGAAAATTAATTCATTGATGGCATCAACTTGATATCAGTGTCAGCTCATATATCATACACAGACATGATGTTGGTGATAACATCGGTAAAAGTCTGTTTTGCTCCTCATCAAAACTGGCTTGGAAAATGGCTTCATCTAATTTAGGTGGTGTATATAGTTTTTGCAATACTTCCAGAAGACTGCTCTGTCATATCTTTTGTGTTGATTTATGTTAAATACAGGCAATATGGATACTGTGAGGTTAATCAGTGTAAAAGTAGGTATAGTAATAATTGTTAAAAGTCATTAGAACTTATGAAAATCTCACCTAACCAACCTAGCAATTAAGATTTGTCTTACTTTTCAGCACCAGTCTTATGAAAATTCACTACCAGCATGATGTATGTCAGTAAACACAACACAATGAGACAAATATAATGTTTGTGTATTTCTACAATCGTTTCTTCCATTGAGGTTAAGTAGGTTTTTTATAAGTTCTTTAGATATTTCACAAGGATATTGCCACCCACAGTAACTCATTTTCCCGTATTTCCATATTTAGTATTGTTTAACAAATGTAATGCTCCACAATTGTTTTAGTATTCTTTAAACATTACCTAGCATTTCAGATTACAGTTGGTCATTATTCAGAGCTCATAGTGATAGGGTGCTGTTTGAGATTATTACCATAATATGAATATAATTAGAAGTATAACAAAATACATCCATTAAAAATGTGAAAAGTAATAGTAGTTGGCACATACAAGGACGATATTAAAGTTTTTGTTTCTTTTGTTGAACTTGGTTTCATATTCATTTATTACATACTGTTGCTGTGTTTTTGATGAATGATATGAATATGCATTATTTCGACTTGCTATGCATGCTAAAATTGAAAAAAGGGAGATTGGCTGACATGTCTAGGGAGGATATTGGAGGTGATTTTTCTTTGGAAGTATTTATACTCTGCCACTCATCTTTTACCAGAGATCTCCAACATCCTAGGATCACTTAAAGAGAAATTTAGGTGCATTTGCCATGTAATTGTTTCCATGTGAACGAAAGCCAGGCTGAGGGTGATGGAGATGGCTTCCATGCTTTTCATGTCATCATGCTTAACTCAATGAATTACTTTTTTTCCTCATTTCTCATGCATTCCTCTTCACTCACCTTCTCTCCTGATACACTTCGTCATCCTGCAAGTTAGTATGGCATGCATGCACGTGAAAATACAGATATATTTGGCTCAGTGTTTGGACTTGGATAGATGATTGATGAAAAGATTGGGAAATCTCACTTGGTGTGATCCACATCGAGCATGATTTCAGAAAGTTAATATTTGGAAACAAAAGTTTATTTTTTGTTTACAAATTTGTGGTGATGTGTGAATTGGCTTTGTGTACAAACTTGAGTGGATTTACAAGTAATAGGTAATAGTTAGTAGGCAACCAACAACCAGGGAGGTATATTACCAGTACTACCCATCTGGGTACTGGGAGGGTTAGTGACAGTTGTGTAGTGGGCCAGCACTTCAGTGGTTATCAAGTTACACTCCTCTGACCCAGGTAGCTCTCTTCCCTTTCTGCCTCACCAACATGTGGACTGCTGGCTTTCTGTCTACAAACAGACAATCTCTCTTTGTTACACATAACACTTTTGACAACACTGAACACAGAGCTCTAGATTTTCCTGGAGTGAGCACTATGTGCTAGTCCTGCCTTTTGGCAAAATGGTAGGAGCAGTAGATAACAGTAGTAGGTAGGAACATATAGGCAGGAGCATTAGGTAGTAATAACTTTGATTTGAATCCATTTTGATTTAGCATAATTAAGTTCAAGACATATGGATGGGTGGATGCATTAATGCCTGTATCTTTAAACCTGAAGGAGGGATTCATAAGATGAGTAATGCCTCCTGTAAGAGAAAAATCTAACTCAGTTTGATAGTGCCAGTAACAGGAAATTGAATTCTTAGAACATAGAGATGTAATGTACAACTTGAGGATTTACAATATAACTCTTTCTAAACCTAACAAGGCCACGTATAAGAGAAATTAGTTCTCTGTGTTTTTCAGAAAATTTAACATTGATATTTGCAGCTCAAGCTTAGGATGTACTTATAAATGAGTACATGAACATGTTTCATTTTTTTCTTTGGACATGAGCTGAGAATTCTTGAAACAAGCAACCTTTCAAGTATGATTAAAATCCAACACATTTTAACACAAACTTAAGTTTGGGACATGCACATAGAGACAGGCATTCAACCTATTCTTTGGCCATGAGCTGAAGTTCAGTGAAATGAGTAATTTCATTATATACAGGTGCAAAATACCTTGGCAGAGCTAATGATTGTAAGCCAAAATGATGGACATGTAGACAGACATTTATAGAGGCATGATTTGGTTTCTATCATCATGCCTGTGTTGATTCATATAAGGATTAACTTTGTGGAACTTCAGATCTGTTCAGTTTCAACACACGAAGGAGATGCATACAATAGATTTTTTATGAACATGCAATGTGATTACCAACTCTCATTGTTCATGTTTGGATTAAGCAAAGGAGAACATTTTAGAAAAAGTAGCTGAAGGAACAGTTTGTTGGAGAATCCCAAGTCCTAATGAGATGTGCACATGGATGAGTTTAGGTATTTTTCTGTTGAATTAATGGGGAATTTGACCATGTTACAGTAACTAATCAGCTTAATTATATGAATGAGTTGAACATTACGTGATTAGATCAGTAGAATGATAAACTCTTAAACATGGATCCTTTAATAGTAGGGGATGGAGGAGGAGGAGGCTCAACTGTTTTTGATTTTTGAGTATATTTTTTTATCCATTACTTGTATGCTTTAATAGTTAAAAGCCACGACTACATTGCTAACCAGTCATTATTGTGAGGATAAACCATTTAGTGATTTTAGCCCTTTATATTGGCAGATTTTGAGTGAGCAGCCTCAGCTTAGCCGTGTCAAAAAATAATGGAGGGGAACTCCTTTGTAGCTCCAGGTCATCTACCACTAAAGTGGAATTATTATGGCCCACCAGAACAGCCTCCTGTGGGTTACCAGCACCAAAAAGAAGCAGCATGGATGACTCCTGAGATACGTGCTGAATTACAGACCCGTAATAGACTGAAAGAAGTGTCTAAGAAAACTGGTAACCATGAAGATTGTCAGGCATACCAAGCTCAATGTGAAAAAGTGCAAAACATGATTGATAATTCTAAATCTAGTTTTGGCTTACGTCCTCATTATAACTCTGGTTACAGTCCTTACACTGTTCATAACTCAGATGGAATTAACTTTGGATCCGTGCCTCCGGAATATCAGTATCCTGCCCATTCACAGGGAATGCCTGTCACAAACTCTAGGGCAGCATACTACCATACTGCTGCCAATTATTATTCTGAAAGAGATAAAAGAAGATTTTTATCATGTGGACCTTGCAACCGCACGTTTTATAATAAGCAGAGGCTTGATGAACATTTAAAAGAGCATGTTGAGTGTCCATTTCCAGAGTGTAAATTAAGTGCTAACATAAAGATAATTGATCAGCATATTAATAACCAACACATGCTTGTCAATTTTGCCAATTTACAAATTGATGATGAGACATGGATTGCAGAGAGAAAGAAGAGGTTTCCAACTGCTCAAAGAGCAGAACTGCGAAGGGCAGAACAAATGGAAAAGTTGAAAAGGGGTGAAAAGTTAGGTCAGAATAAAAAACCATTCAAAAAGGACAAGGGGAAATACAACAAAACTGTTAAGACTGTTATGCAGAAAGAATACAGAGATAGTAAAACACACAAATATATTAAAAAAGAGGTGGCTGAAGATGTCTCAACGATAAATGCACCTGATGAATCGAAGAATGAAAGAGGCAAAGTCAAACGAAAGAAGACTCGAAGATGGGATGGACCTACTTCTTTGCCTAAGGCATTCCTTGAAGTAGACCTCTTTGATTCAGATAGTGAAGTTAAAGATGGTCTTCCTGCCTTCAGAGGTACAAAGCAGTTTTATGAGAGTACAGGTGAAGTAAGTTATTTTGGAAACAAAAATTTAGACATAGTTGATGAAGATGATGACATGGAAACATATAAAGATGTCGATATTGATATCAGTGATGATGAAGAATGGCACACAGTAATTAAAGATAAGGATGCTAGTGCTGGAACACTTGTTCTTGGGGGTGCATTAGGTTCCTTGATGGGTGCCTATTCTGATTCAGAAGTGGAAAGTGAAGATTTACCAGTTCCTAGTCAGAATGATGAAAAACTGAAGACACTTCCTTTGAATAGCATTGAATATGATCCTTCACAAAGCCAGAAGAAGGGTGAGGATACAGGTGAAAATGAGCAGAATGTAACTCGGAATGCAAATACTGCACGCAAACGTAAAGTCAGAAGACAACCAAGACATCAGAAGGGGACCAAAGGACCTGTGGCACCTAGAAGATTTCCATTCCCAAAGAGACGCAAAACACTACTGGAGAAACTCTTACAACCATATATTGTACATGAAAGGAATGTAATCCTTCAGTGTGTGCGGTTCATTGTTGAAAATGATTTTTTTGATGTGATTGACAATAGTGAATGTGTTGAAATGAAAGATGTTACCAGTGAAAAGGTAATGGGTGAACAAAGAATGATAGGAGAAAAGATAGGACCCATTAATAATCATATCAGTGAATGTGTTGAAATGAAAGATGTTACCGACGAAAAGGTAGTGGGTGGACAAGGAATGATAGAAGGACTAAAGATAGGACCCATTAAAGAAAGTAAAGAGGTAGGAGAAACATTTGGAAAAAGTGAGGCTAGAGGAGAAAGGAAAACAGAGAAAATGCAGGAAGAAAAGAAGGCAGAGAAAGTGGAGGAAGAAGTGAGAAACTTAGAGGAAATAGTTGATGAATCAGCAAGAAGTGAAGTCCTTGTTGATAAAGATAAAAAGAGTAAGCTTGACATTTGTGCAAGTGACTTTGTAGATCATAATACAACTGCAACAAAGAGAACTGGTAGCAGTTTTAGTGTTATTGAAGATGATGGTGGATATGAAAGTGATAAAGAGGTGGTGAGTAAGAAAGAAAAGAATGACGAGTCAAATGTTGATTCTTAAATTGTGGTATGCCAAGGCACTGACACTTTATTGAAGGATAATGAGAGGACAGTAGACTTGCAAAATGAAAATAAAAGTTGAGGATAAGTTAACAGTATAGAATTAAGCTAGTGCTAGTTTGAATTAATAAGAAGCTGTGAAGAAGAGTTGGAGTGGAGAATGTTTGTGTCTCATTATTTTTGGCATTTTCCCATAACTATACTGTATGGATTGGATCATGCGTATTTACTGGAAAGTAAATGTGCAGAAGTGGATCCCAAACCTGCGGGCTGGCAAAGGGCAAGGATGCCTGAAAGTGTGTGGAGAAATGTAAGTACAAATATAAGTGAGTCATAGCTGTGAAAACATAGTGTAATAGATTTTCATGCTGTAATGTTCTTGTTTGGCTGAACAAGAGAACCTGATAATGAATAACATCCATTAGATTATTGTATTGCTACTTTATCATGGTGAATGAAAGATGCACTGTGATATGCTTATACTTGAATTGCACATGAAATTGAAGAAGGTAAAAAATAAACTTTTGAAATAACTTGCATAACTGGATCTAAAGTAAGACATTGAAAAACTAGTTAATTATTAGTGCACAAAATTTCAGTAAAATATCAGGAGTGTTTAAAGTAGTGTACGATGCATTTTAACACTAGGCCAATAGATATTCAGATTCTTGCTTAATTCCATCGCTAACAAGAAAATTTTCTTGATATTCTAAAAACTGAAGATTAGTTGTTTGTCTTGCAGCTTATTTGTTACTGTCTCTGTAACTTTATAGTATAGTAATTATACATTTAAATGTGTACTAGTTTAAGGATTAAATGATACCAATGGATGGACATTATGATGGAACTTCAGGTATTTATTCACCAATCTTTGAAATGATACTGTTATTAATTGAAGATTTCATAGCAGATTACTGTGCATTATCTCAGCTGTATCCTTCGTTACTGTGCAGCTTCCTCAGACTTGTTTCATGTCAACATGACCATAGCTGAAAAATCACTCCTTTAATGTACTGTGTTAGTCTTATCCATTTGTTACATTAATCAGTATTGAAGACTTGGAACTACTTTATTTATTTTAACCACATAGAATTACAAAACATTTCTCATTCCCATGATGACCTCTTCTAATTGTGCTACTTTGATTAAGGTACAATATTTTTAAAGAGCGTATGTGCTGTATAAACTACTTCCAGTTTGACTTAACTTTTTATATGAGCATTTTAGTTGACTTCTTGTCATGATATTAAGGAATTCGCTCCTCTTCTCTTTGATTGATGATACTGTTTACTCTTCCATCTTTTAATTCCACTTGGTGGAAATGTTTTTTAAACTATGATTTGTTTGATATTGCCATAAGTTGATCAAGGTGAAGCCTGTATGTGCCAAGGCTTGCTTGTATCAGATTAACAGTGTTTGAAGAATCTTGCGAACTTAGCAAGGATATGTATTTTAGTTAGATCACATTTTCTTGAAATGAATTACTCTTTGTTCATTTAGTTTATGAAATAAACTTGATGGAAATAGAAGTTGATTGTTCACATACTTTATGATAATGTTATTAAACTTTATGTACCGTCTTACTGATTTTGATGAGATTTCTTAATTGTGGTGATTTTCCCACTCACTTTCATTCATTTTTAATTACTCACAAAGGAATTGCATAATTCAAGCTTTTTAGTAGATTTCCAAGGTGATATTAGGTATGTTTCTTTGTTGTTACATTCTTTTTTAATAATTGAGTGCACATATCTACATAAGTGCATAACAATCCAGTCTGTTAATTGTCTTATGAAACTATAAGGTTTTCTTCGTTCTGAAATTGTAAAAATGGCACACGTGTAATTGTTAAGTTTGAAGATATCTAATTCATGGAAAAGTGTTTTGTATATCCAATGATAGTACTCAGTAAAGTGTTGTGTATAATATGAGAAATAAATTTCATCATAAATCTTGCTTAATATTTTGTCTGTTTCTGATGTGAACGTTTTCCCACTGTCACAGCGAGGTGGCACATGTGTGTTCTTACTCAAATGTTATTGATGCTGACTATCCCATCTTTCAGGGTTGAAACCTTTCCTACACCATTGCTCAAAGAAAATGAAAACTTTTACATGTATGGCTATTGCTTATGTGAAACGTGTGTCAGTTAAGTGCTCTATAAAGGTTGCTACCCCCATCAGCTTGACTAAGCAGAATAGTAACACCTGGTTTAAGACCAAACTGGGGGAGCTGAAGACCTTTGAGAGCATTGCATAGTTTACAGAAGGTAAAGGATGGACAAGACTGAGGGTTACTTAACCAATGTGCACTGAGGGAAGGTAGAAGACAGAGTTAAAGAGATACACTAAAGGACAGTTGGAAAAAAATATTGATGGAAAGCTTGTGTCATTTCAATTTTTGGTAGACTAATAGCTATGCTGCAGTGTGACTGCATATTCTTTTCTGTGATACTGTACATCTGAAAGCAAAACCAAACCCACTTGGCATACTGCTGATTAGGGAGCTGGATGATGATTATTCTTGTCTGGCTCTTTTAAGGGGAGTGCAACAAGGGGGTATGCAAGTCTACACTATATGTCAGATGTGCAAGGAAACCAATTCCTTGATGATTCATACTTCCACTTTCACTGCCCATTCCTTAATATTGTGGAACAGTTAATGGCTGTCCAGTCATAGGGCACCTGAACACTGTCCCATGCTTTCATGCACACGTTCCAAATTCACCCCACAACAGTTTGACCACCTTTGTTCAATACTCCATCAATAACCCCAGCCTTCCTACTCTTTAAGAGCTTATCTTTCTTTTCTTACCAATTTTTTTTTGTGAATTATTCTTTCCCTTTTAATTATTTCTCTTTCCTTGCCTCGATTCCCATTGTACTCATCAATTGATGCAACTTTCTCCATCATCGCTAATCTATTCTTTAAATGCTCTCTCCATCTCTTACAAACCTAATCCTCTTTTACTAGCACTTTCCCAGACTTGTCTAATACATTTTCACTCCATGCATATAAAGTGCACAAGAGGAATTGGAAGCCTAAATTGACAGTGGGTTCACATTTGAATAATAAGATTCGGTGTTTAGAAATGAAGACAGGAGAATAAAGTGGGTAAATATGAAAAAAGGTAACTAGGGAATGCAGAGTTAAAAGTAGACTTTGCTTCAGATGAAAATGATAGAATTGTGCAATTGCATAGCGTAATGGAGGACTCACAGAATCAGAGAAGTGTGAGGATGTTTGCAAAGAAGAAAAAAATATTTGAGATTTTGAAGCTGTGTATGCCTGGAACTTGAAACATGAATTAGCTGTGTATTTTTGTAACTTGAAACATAAATTATGCTCTAAAAGATTAGATGAGTACTGGCATTATACCATTGTCCAAAGGAGAAGGACTTTAAGTTAGTATGAAAACACTGAAGGGCTTTGAATTTATAATAGTACTTCATTTAATGACTAAAAAGTTTCTACAAAATGAAGAAAAATACAGCTGAATGTTTGTTTTTTGACCTTGTATAAAGTAGTTATTGTCTATAATTCAGTCAAAGATTCTTTGATCAGGATTTGACATTAAAAATGGGGCACTGTTTTTATACATTTCAAGGAAGAAGGCGCAGTCAACAATAACAACAAAAAAGATATCTGCCCATGGGTTTGGTGAAATTTAGAATGGGCAAAGATACCATTGTTCAGAGTTTCTCAGCAGGATTTTCCTGATGACCCTCAGATCAGTTTTTTCCTCATTGTAACCCCCTATCATTCCAATAGATGTAAATAGACAGTTAAACACTGTAAGAGTGCCTGGAATCAGACCATTTTTATTTTTGCACTCATGTTGATTTGGGTTTTGGTGATACTCTAGAGCAAAAATATTCTGTTCGCTCAGCAAGGACAGCTCACGACACCCCTGGAGACCCTCTCACAACCCACCATTTGAGAAACACTGCACTAGTTGTTTTGAAATGGATGGTACTTCTGACTAATTTTTGCATCCATTCCTCATGCCATACTCTTTGACTTAAGTCTTCGAAATGATATTGAGAATTATTTCTGAATTGAAATAGGAAAAACAACTGTAATTCACTGTCTGTGATACTCATTTTAAGAAGTATCTTAGAAAACTAAAGGATGAGTTGTCATTACCAAACATTATGTGGTTATGAAAGAACAGTAAGACAGTAATAGGTTGACACATTTTTAGAAAATCTTTAGTGATAGTTTTGGTGAGAGAAACATTTTATCTGCTAGACAAAAATATACTTATTATGAGGACATTCTTATTTTGCTACTGAGGGCATTATCAAACTAATGCATGCCAATTTTCCTTTAACCTTTAAATGACAGATGACTTACAAAAGGTGACCACAGTATGGACAAAAAACAAAATCTTCAAGTTCAAGTTTTCTGTTTCCCCAATTTAGAATTAAAGAAATACACATAAAAGTAATTTTTTTTTTATTATACTTAACCGCTGTCTCCTATATTAGCAAGTTAGCACATGGAAACAGATGAGGAATGGCCCAACCCACCCACATATGCAATGTATTCACATAAATGCCCTCGCACGCACATATACATACATATAAATTTCAGCGTATACATATATATATTCATACACAGACATACACATATATTCACGTACACATATCCATACTTGCTGCCTTCATCCATTCCCGTCGCCACCTCGCCACACACGATATAGCAGCTCCCCCTCCAGCGAGGCAGTGCCAGGAACAGACAAAAAAGGCCACATTCGTTTCACAGTCTCTATCTGTCATGTGTAATGCACTGAAACCACAGCAGGCTGATAACCCTCATAATGGCTGTGGCATAATGAAGTTAATATGTACATACCCCTGAGAGAAATGGAGGAGGATGGTGTATGTCATTCAGATTATCTGTTTCCTATTATGAAGTGCAATTTATACATGTAAAAGTTAAAGATGATTACTAAAAGTGAGTTAACATTTTTTGTCCATGTTATTATGCTGAGCTTAACTCAGTGATACTCTAGTGCAGTGCTGGAGGAAGAGTTATGGAGTTGTGCATCATTCAGATTTTTTGTTTCCCATTATAAAAGAAAAAACTACTAAAAGTATAGGATATGTACAATAAAGTGAGCTCATATTTTTTTATGTACATAGTATAATGGTAAAGTTAACAATAGATTCCCACACTTAGGAGCCATACAAGTGTTATGATATTGGCATGCAATTTAAAGTGCCCATGAAGATTAGCTTTGCTATTATGACTCCTAATTTTAACATTTCAATCCCTCCATCCATGTATATGAGGTGTCTGGATAACCTCTCCACCTGTGTATTTATGAAATGAGATTTTATGCCTCTGTTTGAAGACTTTAAGTTCTGAATGCCTTCAGAGGACATAGCATATTCAGTTACACTCCAGGTATGACAGAAGTATTCCATTCTTTATGTAGATGATGCCACAGCCAAAATTCCCATACTTTTGTGTGGTGTCTGAGTTTGGGAGAGAGTAAAATGGGAAAATTGAGAGCAGGCATACCAGTACATGATGGCACCCAGGAGGGTATATTAAAACTCTTCATCCTTTATTCCAAAATATAAAGCAGAACAAGTTTAGTAATTCTTTTTTTGACTATACACAGCTTTAAATGTTATGGTAGGATTTGCTTAGATGATTTCATTTGGTAGTACAGTATTGATTTTTGTTTTAATTCTGTTGTTGCGGTGGTTGACATACATGTCACGGTTATATCCAGTATGATATGCATATATTGTGTATCTTCAGATGTAGTCATCCTACCAAGAGAAAAGCCTGAAGGACACAGCACTCGGGAAGTGGTGTCAGCCGTAGTGAGATCTGCATGGGCTGCAGCACAGGAATGGACAATGGCATGGAAGTCTGGTGTGTCACATTTAAAGAGTGTGGTAGAGGCACTAGTGGCCACCCGCCAGGATGACCAGCTGGACCATCATGTACACATATCTGCACAGCAGCTACATGAAGCTATTGCCAAGATGGTAAGATGTATTAAAAGAGCAGTGTTTTAATAAACATGTATGCATTCAGATTTATATGCCTGAACCTGCTTTTCTGGTGGTTCATCTGTCTGGATGTTCTGTTATTTAAAGAACAGATGAGGGTTTCAAACTATAATAATGCTTGCTGGATATTGTATTTGAATACATCCTGTTTGTATGGGTACCATTTTTGCCTGTGTACTATATCTATGGATTACCAATTTGCATACCTCTTAATGGAATTTTAGTAGCTGATTAGTAGTTATTGTGATAGGTGAAAGAGATTCTCTTACAACGACACAGCTAGACAGAAGTGCATTAAAGGGAAGAATCCCAATTGATAATGAATTGGGTAAAGGCATTCATGATTCCATAACAGGGCACTATGCCATTTATCACACAGTGGACTATAGCAATGCTTGCCTTCATCTATTGGGGAATTTCCCCTCTCCATATGGCCAGTTGCTAGTAATTGCTTCTCTATAAGTGCATCACTACTTACCAAAGATGATAAAAAGTTTTTTGAATTTGAAACTTCACAGTGAAAATTTTGGGGTGCCGTCCTAATCTAAGAAGAGCATAAGACAATTATTTAGGACTCCTTTGGTGTCACTGGGTAACTCAGGGAAAATTTGATGCTTGTACTTAATAATTTAGCTCCGCTGGAGTCATTTTGTGCAGTATGCTTACATTCAACTGTTCGTAATTCATTATCCCAAAGTGTAAGATTTCTTGTATGATAGCAGTTCCCAAATACATGTTTCAGTTACAGTATGGAAAAATATAATGTTGGGGAATGTGTATGATATATGTAGACTGTGGTGCATACAGAAATCTTCATTTTTTGTACAGGACATTACCATCTGTTTTCTCATTAATCCTTTCATGTTTTTATAATTTTGTCTCTGTATCTTTGCATGCATACATTGAAATGTATGTGTGTGTAATAACTTATTTTGTAATTATCTCTTTGTATTGTTTGGAGAGGGAGTTTTAAGTCTTGTGAGGGCTCCATCTCTTGACATTTTCTAGTATTATGCAACTCTTGAAACTTATGTATGCTTTCCACATTTACCAAATCTTTTAGTTTATTCCGTTCATCGATTACTCCCATAGTATAGACTATAGAAGTAATTATTCACATCTTTTTTAACACATACTTAATTTCATGGTATATCCTCTGGTTGTCCTATCCCTACATTTTTTTGAAGAACCATCCACTCTACATCATCACTGTAGTTTAAAAACTTAAGGGTTATTATTATCAAGTCACCCCTCGCTCCTCTGTCTTCTGTGGTGGGCAAGTTTCAGGACTTTCCCTTAACTTGTTTCTCTTATACTGCCTTTTTATATCTTCTGTATTGGCTCTTTGTACTTCTTTAGGTGCTGTGACCATACTTGAGAAGCATATTCTGGTTTTGGACTTATGTATAGTATGAACAGTTTGCTGAATATTTCCTTATCCATGAATTTGAAAGATATTTTAACATTTTCCAGCAGATAGTTTGTCTCTTTTGCTATACTCTTAAATAGGTACTCTGGTGAAGGTTATTGATGATGTCAACTCTCAGGTCTGTCTCACATACTGAATTGTAAAGGACATTTTGTGCTAGTGATGATATCGAGGCCCCCTATCACCACATATCAGACCAGCTTTGGAGTTTATGTAAGTCCCCTTAAGAGATATGCAATCCTGATCATGTGTGTGTTTGTGTGTGTGTATGTGTGTGTGTGTGTGTGTGTATATGTGTGTAATTACCTATTTGTACTTAACGAGGGGGATGTTATTCAATCATGGGGCCTTGTCTCTTCAACCTTCTCTTTTATCTTACAACTTTTTAAACACTTTTCCAATGTCAACATTGAATATTTCATTGCTTAGCTTGTTCCATTCATTCAGTACTCAGGTACAGTGACCTTTTGATTTATTCCATTTTCAAAGTAATTAGCATGGTCCATTTGCACCTTTTTTTAATTAACACAGGCTTAAATTTGCAATAACATGATCTTTATTGGGCTGGCAATGCAGTAGAGTGGCATTGCCAGCACCGTGTAAGAAGTATGAATATACATGGCATGGATACTGTCTATTATAAAGGAGTGCTACAGTGTAATATAAGTTACACATGTTGCGCTCCTTGCATCATGCTACCAAAGCAACTTTAAAGTTCTCCAGACACCAGTGGTACTAAGAAGCATAAGGCTATCACCATCAAGGTTATAATGGATGTGCTCAAACATTATGAGAGAGGTGAACGAACAGCTAATATGAAGCATACTCTTGGACTCAATCAGTTTGGTTTATGGAGTATTTGTAATGTTGCAGAGCAGGTCAAGGAGAGTGCCAAGAGTGGAACATTAATCAGTGAATCTAAGATCTTGAATTTCTGAAGTTCAGTTATGGAAAGAATGAAATGAATGTATGTTATGGTATCTTATATTTCCTGTTATGTGTATATTGTAGTTTTTCACTGGTTTAATATTTGGTACTGTCTTGTTGATAACCCCAAATATCTATTACTTACATTATATGATTTACACAACCATTTTCAAGAAAGGAACTATCACATGAATTGAGAGGTCCCTGTATTATACTGAAGAGGGACTTTACAACTTTTCCAGCAATTATTTTACTTAGTTACTTGTTATGGTCTTTTATGACTCTCTCCTTTTCAAAGAACTGATGACTATCAGCATTATCAAGCTGGTTTAGAAACTTGAAGTTGTGATGAGGTTACCCCTTACTCTTCTGTCCTCCATAGTGAACAAGTTTATGGCCTCTGTAAGTCAGATCTCTTATTTCTGATGCCATTTTAGTTGCCCTTCCATGGACCTTCCCTGTTATTTTTGTGTGGTGCTTCTTTAAATCAAGTAACTGAATTTGAGAAGCATATTTAAGTTTTTGCCTAATGATATATACACTGTGAATAGTTTGCTGAAATGTGTGAATATGTGTGTTTTTACCTATTTGTACAATATGGAGACAGTGTATAGAGTTCTACACATGTGGGATCCCATCTGAAATGCCTGAGCCATTCAGTAGCCATTTAAATCTATTTACATTTCCAGCATTTACCTTTCCCTTAGTTTATTCTAACCATCCAGCACTTTACACAAAATGAGCATTTCTTTTCATCCTTTCTAACCCTCTTTTTATGTAGCGTCTTGTCAT
>JAUUDZ010293486.1:2565-16545 GCA_032361705.1 Panulirus versicolor | reverse complement strand
TATACACTAACTAGTGTGTCTAGTTACTCCATGTTTATAAGTAATCACAATATGCATGATGAATAGCATATATAGAGGTCTACACTCCAGGGTGAAAGGGAAGAGAGTCACTGCTAGACTGCCCTATGTCAGGTCACTGGTTGTTGAACGAGGTCATGACCCCATTAGGGGCGAAAGAGGGCGAATTGGAAAGAACACGAGAACAACATATAAACTAACCAGCCACGAGATATTAGAATCATTCTACAATGACAGGTCCTAAAGAACATCTTGGAGAATAAGACAAAATATAAGACTTCAAGAGTACAGCAGCAGCGAGGAAAAGAAGAAATTTGCGACGGCACAAAGCTAGATTTGTCAAAGAGAGAGAGAAAAGGAACGAAGTTGCCAACTCGATCTAAAGGCTGAGTGATTGAACCTCGAAGCTGTCACTCGACGCACTCCAAGCAATAAAACTTCCTCCTCCTTTGTCATGGGAAATGAGATGAGTCTTAAAGCAATGGAGAAATTCGTAAGAATGGCAAATATCCAAAGGAGAACAAAGCGAAAAAAGAAAAAGTGTCTTTTAGAGATGGATTGTTATGCTGGGGACAATTAGTCTTCATTGGCTGGATAACAGATGTAATTGCAATTAACTATGATCAAACGAATTGTTGGGACTACTCGCCTATGCAACTCGGAGTACAAAGGGGTACAGAGTGCACGGAGAGGTTCCCTCAACCCAAGCAAACACAAACCTGAATCACACGTTTGACTATCCAGCAAATATCAGTCAACCGTCCTCAAGCACAGTTTTTAAATCCCACTCCACCAGACCTACATTTAACACTATACTATCCCATCTCTACCCGTGGATTTAGGGCTCATAAGCTATGTTCATACAACGATGATTGTACTACTATACCATCAAACGTGTCCACTTTTACCCTCACTGACTCGCACACATTTCTTCCTCCGAAGATCTTTGTCTTCGCTACGTTCCCTCGTCTTCCTCCAGCTCCTATAGTTCCATTGACTGCCATATCCACTCACAGCCATCCAAGGCACTTACTTCTTCCATGTTCTCTTCGTCCAGACTCAAATTGACCTCTCTAGGCCCCTGCTAAGTCAAACTTCATTCTTATTCATATCGACTCTAAACCTCCTTTCATCCACTCTCCCCAAACTCGAGAATGAATTTGTGCAACTTCTCACTCAAGTCGGCCACCAGAGACTGGGAGTGACTGACCTCTCACCCCCCACCAACCTTACAATACCAAGACGCGCTCCTCTCTCCATGACTCTAGCACTTTCCTCCTTCCTTATGTACAGATAAATCAGCTAAGTTGACATCACGCATCCTTAATGCACTCCCTTCTTCGTCTAGGGCAACTCACCCTCCTCCCTCCCTCGCACACACGACATACATTCTCGATAAAAGCTCCTCTCTGCTTCAATTAGCTTTCCTCCTATATTCGCAACACCTGCCACAAGGCATCTCCGTCAACCCTATCATATGCTTTCGCCAGATCCAAATATAGTGCATAAAAATCCTTCCCTTTCTCCAAGTATTTTTCCACACAAACTCGCACATCTTTTAATACCTCTTAAGCTACGTAGCTCCACCCTGGTAGTTTTTTATTGAGGGTGTAAAGTATCCGTGCAAGCAGTGGAAAGCGAATGGATTCGTGCAAAGGTTGGTCTGAAGCAAAGGTATACTATGTCACCATGGCTGTTTCATTTCTTAATGCATGTCATCGGAGAGGGGGGGATGAGGGAGTTAAATGAGTGTTGGTGTGGGACGAATATGCAGTCTGTAGTGGGGTGAAGGGGCCAGGAAAGCGTGTTTTTTTCTTTGCTGATGACACAGCACTAGTGTCAGACTCGAGTGATCTCAAGCCAAACAAATTAACTGAGCTTGGAAGACTGCGAAATGAGCAAGTCGAGAGTCGAAGCAAATAAAAGCAAGGCTATATGGTTTAACATGTTAGTTAGGGCAAGAGCTTGAATGGATAAAAAAAAAATGGAAGTGAAGTGTTTTATATACTTAGGAATGGACGTGGCAGCGAGGGGAACCATGGAAGCAGAAGAGTCACAGACGGGGCGTAAGTTCTGGGTGCACTGATCAATGTGCAGAAATAAGAGGGCGTTATCTGGAAGTAGAAGACTAGGTACGTTTGAAGGTACAGTAGTTCCAACGATGCTGTATGGGTGACAGGCATGGGCGATAGATCATCTGCGGAGTAGGGAAGGAGAGTTTGAAATGAAATGTTCGAGGACAATATGGTTCGAGGTGGTTTAACCAACTAAAAAAAGGGGGGGTGGGTGAGAGGAAGGTGTAGTAATAACAAGGGTGCGTTTGAAACATCTGAAGACTGTGTGCTGAAATAGTTGGACATATCGAGAGAATGAGTGAAGAGATGGACAGAAAGGATATACGTTTCAAAAGCGGAGGGTCGAGGGAGAGGAGGAAGACCAAATTCGAAATGGGCAGATGGAGTGAAAAAGATTGAGTGACTGGAGCCTGAACACGCTGAAGGGTGAAAGGCGCGCACGGGATAGAGTGAATTAGAATGATGTGGTATACAGAGTTCGACGTGCTGTTACTGGACTGAACCAGTTCATGTGAAACAGCCGGGGTGTCAATGTGTGTGGATGTAGCCAAGATGAGATGAATGGACAGAAATAGTACGTTTGAGGAATGGAATCTTTTTTCCGTAGCAGTGAAAAAAATCTCAGGGATTAAGGGGAAGAATGTAAATATTTTCGGAATAAAGTCAGGGGTTGGTGCGAGGGCAAAAGCTAAGGAAAGGATAGAACCATTGCTATAGCAAAAGTTGTGGGAGTGTGCGTAAGATCGTAAGGAAATGAGCTTTAAAGAGCAGGATTACTCAACTGGCGAAGCCTCAGCTAAAACAGTCTTTTGGTAACCTGAATGACCCTTAATTATATACACACGTCTGATGTTTATATTACATTTAGAAATAGTTATTTTAAATTCATTTGTCAGCTTTATGCGAGTGACGTTTAACACAGTTACACCCCAACCAAACAGCACGAACACTATAAAACGAAATGGCAGAACCTCGTTTAACATTTGAGCAACGCAAGTGGATTCTTCAGTGCTACTGGGGAATTGAAAATGTAATAGAAGTGCAATGACGCTGGGGGAACTCGACTTGCAACGTGCGCCACCATCACTAACAATTGCAAGGTTACGGGGCAAGTTCGAGACCGAGGAGAGAGTGCATGATGAGAACAAACAACCGGAAGACATCTCCCAAATCAGCCGAGAACGGAAAGTGTTCAGACATTGTTACAGGACTTCGAACGATCTTCAAATGTGTGTGTGTGTGAAACCATCTTCTCGTGGACCTGGTGCCTGTGGAACCAGTGTGTATCATATACTATTGCACAGTGCGGAGTGGCAACTGTATATGCAGTGTGCTTCGTGCCGTGAATGATAAAGATGATCCGGGTCGTCTAATCAAACTTGAGTGTTTTGCGTTCACGTGTAACGAAAACAAGAGTCTTTCCTAGATTTAATTGCTTGATCTAGTAAGGCAACTGGTGGACTTAAATGTCAATCTGCACAACAGCGTATGCTAACCACGAGAAATTACGTATGAAACAAGGCAGTTAAGCTGCAGGGGGTACCATTAGGTTGCGGTCTACCTTCCATTGAAGAGAACATCATCCTAAATAAAGCTGGAGGAAAGAATGATTGATGCTGGGTATCGAGGACTTGTACTTGGGTTGAAGCCTATTTCATTCAACAGGTCGGTGCGCCACCACATTACCAGGGTTGAAGCCTATTTCATTCAACAGGTCGGTGCGCCACCACATTACCACACGAAGGCGAGACATCTCCTCAATGCTCGTGTCTTTGAAAGGTGTGTGGGATGGAACAGGAGCAGTATGGAGCACCTTACCCAACTTTCCCCTTTTCTCCAACCCTGTGCGTACTCCATGGTGTTGAAATATTAGTTCCTCATACATGAACTCGCCTCACAGAAACGGTGCTACCTCACTTAGGTAGTTTCTCTTCTACCAATTTGATTTCTAATTAACTTCGCCCCAACCTTACGGACCACACTCGTCAGGGAGACTTGGTCGAGGTTCGGCGCATCCTAACGGTCGCCTTTCTTGTATAAAAAGGCATGACGTTAGGTCTCTTCCACTATACTAGCCCTTTCTAGTAGCATCTTCAGCACATATGGATTAATATTTGTTAGAACAATAAGTCTCGCATCGGCCAAGAACCCTTTACGTTAGTAATTATGTCTAACATATATTTCATTACTTTTCAAGATTTCCATCCCATTCCACCTCAGTGGTGCTGGGGCTTTACGTAGTGTCCTCCACTGAGAAAAAAAGATCTTGAACTTGTCATTCAGTTCTTCGTATATCCTTACATCATCCACTGCAACTCTCTCTCTCTCTCTCTCTCTCAATTCTTTAGCCTGATTACCTCTTCTTCAACTGACAACATATTTCTGATGATTAAAAGTTTTGGATTCTTTCTAAACTTGTTTACAATATTCATCAGTACTCTCCAGTTTTTTTTTTCCTATGCTGCTATACTCGTTCCTTCCTCTTATACTTTACCCTCGCTGAGTGTCGCCTATACATCTTCGCTACAACGGATCGCAAATCTCCCTTCCCATGACCATCGTCTGTAACAGAGGCTAAAGCTACCAACTTGTCTACACATTCACGGTAAATAACACAAAACTTTCCACTACAAAGCCTTGGTTCCTACCTACTAAACTCCACAGTTTATGTCGCTATGGAAATAGAGTTCTGTGTAGTTTGCACGATTGAATCTCCTCTGATTCCCGTCGTATCTCTCTTTTTGTGTGTGTGTGTCCTTATTTACATTTCCAAACTTATTACAATATCTATTACGTCTAACGAAGGCCTCAATAAATTCCCAACTTCCTCCGAATTTTCTCGGCCTATCTACTTATCTCCTGACTACACTATCTCGTAAGCAACCATTACTGAACGCCCTCCTCGGGTTATATCTTACCAATGTGCCAGATTTCTTATGTCACAAACTGCGTTTGTGTCGTCTATTGCCTCTAATACTCTCGTACTCAGCTCTTCCTCCTTTTCCAACATTTTTTTTTTTTTGTCATCTTTAAATCATCAGGAATTTATATCATTCGTCCCAGTGTTTCAACAACTTCCTAATTTTTGGTGCCACATCTTTCAGTGTTGATTGGTCAACCACCATCTCCCTTGTATTCAATAAATTAAATTTTTCTTCTGCTAACAAGCAATGAATTTGCTTATTAATCATTTTTCTCTAACTGCCCTAAATATTACCTCTACAGACTCAATTTCCTCGGAGTAGCACTCATCAGAAACGTATTCGTCACAAAGGAGTATACTCTTCCCTGCTACTGGACGTAGTGCAGCCTTGGGCCGCAGGAGCCTTTAGAAAGGTCTTTGTTAACATCAGGGAGGACTTTCATGGAATTTGATCCTTGGGTAAGATAATTTAATGTCCCTAGACCTCTATCCCACCTCATCAGTATGCTTAGAGTCCTTGGAAAACATACCAGCACAGATTTTGACACGTGTGGGTACAGCCCATAACAGGAGTTGCACACACTTTCAAGTCTCTAGAAAGTTGGACGGTGAGAGGCAATCACCGGTATTTTGGGAAGCCGTTGCTCTTTGACGTGCTCGGGCGCTTGTCGGAGGGCACTAAGGCAGCATGGAAAGTGTTCCCAAAGTTTCCAGTGGCGTCTGAAGGAGCTGTGGGAAGGAGGAGATGATGGCATGTATGATGTCAAGGAGACAAGAGTTTTGCTTTGTAGACACTTTGGCATTGTTTCACCCACAAAAACTGTACGTCATGCGACACATCCTGTTTATGAGGGACGTCCATGAACTACAGAGACACGACCTATGGCCAGCGATGCCTAGCAACGGAAAGCTCAAGGGTTATCAGAGTGGTGACTCAATGTAAACAACACCCATGATGGAGGCTGGCAAGACCTGCCTGACGGACTGAAGGCTGTATTGAGGCAGCTGACGACGTCCACTCCAGCCATATCTGTCGACCTCCTGTTGTGAGGATGAGGAACAGAATGCAAGACAGCAGTTTGCATGTGTTACACGAGTCGCCTCAATGGAAGCCAGTGTGTATATGCAATGCTCAACTGTTTCAACTCCACGAAGGGACTTACAACTGGAAACTGCTACGTCGTCTCAATGGAAGCAAGAGTGTATAGGCAATGCTCTTCAATCGTTTCAACCCCACGAAGGGACTTGAGTGGAAACTGCCATGTTATTAGTTCTGAGAGGCTAGGTAGACCACGCAGTACTAAGCAAGCTGCTACATCGCATGATGATTGTGTTGCCCTTGGCAACTCAAGGGTGGGCCGTTTTGATAACTGCTGCTTTCCTTACACCTCGAAGCTTTGGAATTCTCTACCCTCTCATGTCTTTCCCAATAACTATGACCTGGCACATTTCACAATACAGGTTTTTCACTTCCTCCATAATTCTTAATTGTTTTCCCGTTGTCTCTTTCTTCCCCCTTTCATAATCCTTTCTATATTTCAACTAAGGCCGGGCCTTCATGTGGACTTTGGTCCAGGACTGGAACCTCCAACGTAAAAACAAAATGTATCACACTATTATAGTGTACATAGATAATGTGGACAATCACATACCAATAATATATACTATACGAGCACATTACTTGCATACTACTAGAATATTAACATTCAGTAATGAACAAAAAAACTAATGTTATTGCCACGCGAGAAAAATGCGAATAAATAACACCATTAACATTGCTATCCCTATGTTTAGGTTGACATTTTACGAGAGTAACCTCGAAAATTATATGCTTAGACACTTCAGATATTTCCCCACTTTCGTTTAACACTTCTGGACAAAATATATACATGATCCTGAAGGTTATGGGCCACGATTGATGGATAGAAGTTGACATTGACGGCCTAACTGAACCCTGGTAGATGACAGTCTTAATCCTTAAACCTGGTCTTACACTGTTCGTTACATTCATAACACTGAAAAAAGGGGGATGAACACCTCTAACTGGTGTTTCAATGGCTTTGACATCGACTTCGAATGTCAAATTTTGTTACGTCATCGCCTCTCATTCAGACCCTGGGGTCATATTGAAGATATCTGTGTGTGTGTTGAGGGAGGAACAGTAACCAACCTGTGCCAAAAAAACATATCAAAAAAATTTTTTTTTTTTCCCCCAAACATACCAACCAGGTTTGGTCGTCCGCCTAAGAGGGGAAAAAAAATTGGATTTTCGACACTAACTCCGTAACCTCTCATGTCTTCCCCAATAACTATGACCTGACGCATTCTGAAAAGAAAGACTTGGGAGAGGAGAGAGGGAGGGTGGGTGGGTTCCACTTCCTCCAAAACTCGTGAACTACTTTCCCTCGTCTCATCTTTCCTCCTTTGATAATCCTCTCCAATTTTTCAATTAAGGCCTGGCCTTGATGTGGACTTTTGTCCATGACTGGAAGCCTCCAACACAGAGAGAGAGAGAGAGAGAGAGAGAGAGAGAGAGAGAGACAGACAGACAGACAGAGAGGTGACTCAGGTTGAACGCGAATCAAATCACATTCCATTCGAACTCTCGAGAGGGTATGCTATCTTCTCCTTTGTCCATTTCCAAAACACGTTCGTCAGACGATGCATGAGGAAAATAGAAAAAGGACTGGAAGAGGCTGGAAGGAAAATCAAACTAGACGCAAGATCTTTCAAGTCTACAATTAATGGTGATGAAGATAACAAAAGCTGTGGCTTTATCAGTTTGCAAAGTCTGCTATAGATCGATCGGGCAGCGAGACAGAAGGGGGAAGTTAGATTGAAGAAGTTTTACTGCAGACGATTTTAGGCAAGAACAGAAGCTCCGTCAGCAGTAGTCACCGAAGTTTCATTTTGTTCATGAAGAACAGCTTACGAGAGAACAGCTTACAAAAGAACAGCTTGGCCGTGATGCTCAGCAGGTATGAAAGCATAGGAGGATACAGGGAGACGCTAGAATATCAAGGTCATAATTACTATGATGCAAAGATCCAGTGTACTGTATTGTCCCCGTCTTTGGAATATATATATATATATATATATATATATATAGTGCGTGTGCAAGCAGAATATTTCATCTAATACACTGTTTGCTGAAGACCAGTGCATATTTGACACACGAGTTTTCTGTTGGTTTTTCCAATTTTCCTCGCCACACGTTTTGCTGCATCAGATAAAGCGAGAATCAAATGTCCTACAATAATTTTCCCTTTATATATATATATATATATATATATTTTCCTTCAAGAAAATTTGCTTATAGATATATTTCCTCGGGAAATCCTCACCAGAGGCTCTGTATCATACCCAAGTGCGAGAGGTGCTGGCTAATGGAATCAGTGGTGGGGGGGGAGCAACTAGCTCTTCTCCAGGCTAATAAGAAATGGACCAACTCCTTCGTGTCTTCCTGAACCGCAGACGAACGTGAGGAGGAAGAAAAGATCTTTGGTTTTGCGTATATCTAATCAAGAGTCGTGATTCAAATGGTTTAAGGAATGGAAGCAATTAACGAATATCATAAATGACTTCATAACTATAGTAATGGTACTTTAATTTAAAAAAAAATGACCAACTAGAGGCTTTTTTTTTTTTAATTGTATGATAGAGAAATCCTGGAAACATTCGAAATCCAGAAAACGACATCTTTAAACTTCATTACGACTTCCATGTTGAGGTATTAAACCTGGCATCGAAATTCAACATTTTCTTTGCACTGAAGTTCACAGGTCGAGGGATTCTTCATGGAAGTTAGACTCGTTACCACAAAGGCGTCGTTTTTTGTTTTTTTTTCACAAAAATTCATACTTCTTAAAGCTAGCTTGGCTTTGTAAGTCCTGCCTATTACGTTCCTATGTCACATCTTGTCACTAAATACCGGAAACGTTTTGCGATCGAAGGCGGAGGAAAAACACAGGAAAATAAGTGCACACGATACCTTGACTTGAAACCATTTATTTCCTTGTCACGTCAGTCGATCCAGTTCCACGACCTTTAGCAACATACCTTCACCTAGTATCTAATCCCATCCCCGTCACAATCAGTAAATAATTTGTACGTTTCTCATTCTTCTAACTGTTCTTATTAACCATCTTATACCAGACTTTTACCCAGAAATTAACAAAATAAGGCAATTCAACATTACATTCATCATCATTTCGACTGAATACTACCATTATTTCCAAACTGAAGTTACACCTAAATACTTTTCATTTTTTTATTATCCCGATCTGGTCCAGCCCTGCTCTAGGCGTCCAGATATCATCTTGTGTCTTGCGTCTATCAGTAACACCAGCAATGCAGAAGTCCTTATCATTTTTCATTAACTATTCTCATCTCGTCCTGCCATAGGCATCCATATATATCATCCCTGTGCCTTGTGTGTATGCAGAAGTCCTTATGAGACCAAATTATCTTCAATCCTTATTGGTGGTGCTCGTTACACGCTATCCTCGCACAGATGGAAATGCACTAGGCTGTATCCAATTGACGATTTACAGTACATTAAATGCCGCTCTGTACGTAATAGATGGCGCTTTGGGAAGACATACGCAAGAGAGGAGACAATACGCCCTCCAGCAGGTCAGCCGAAGCCAGACAAGAATCTAATCGGCCAGGAGGAGGAAGAGAAGGAACGAGACGGATCGATGCCAAGTCTTTGTCAGTGTCTGGTGGCGTGGGCTGCCCCAGAGACCGTGTGGCCACTGCAGACCACATGCCAGGAATTTACGAGAGTCTAATATCATTCCTATTACTATTCTCCAGTTCCAGCTGCTGTGTGGGGTATACGGGTAGGGGAAACCGTGGTATTCTTGGCCAGTTTTGTTTCGTTACAAGTAGAATATTCTTTGGTGTTTCAGTTTTTGACTGCCACTGTTAGGTTTTACTATTGTGTTCCCCTTTTATACTTGACATCCTTTGTGTAACCATCAACCCCCCCAACACACACACGCATACAGGTACCAGTTGGCGCCAAATTTTGGCTTTTTATTTTTGCCTTTACTCCTGAGATCTTATGAAAAGCTGCCATTTTACCTTGGCAAAATTTATTGCCGCCAAAATATTAATAAATACTTCAGACCAACATGTTGCCAAATTTAGGACAAGGCAAATGAATTTGTTCGCGACATTCTATATCATTCAGCAAACGATTTCGGTGTTTAGCGATAAATACGCATCTTCTCATATCTTGGCTACTTTTAGCGAGGAACCTAGCAATAAACTGGGGTCACATCACCATCTCAGTCTATAGCAAAGAACATAACTACACCTTACATAACCTTTACTCCAATTATTCCACTTTTTTTCTCTTCAAAAATGCTGACAACACAACTATTTCCATCGATGCCGAACTAGCACGGCAGCATCGCCACTACAAAGCAGCTGAAAGCAGTTCCTCTTCTCCGTACACGTCTCCCAGGTCTCCTCCTCCGCCACCTCGTTCCTCCTCCACTTGTGGTCTCAGATCGAACACATACACACACTTCCCCTCCGTAGAACACCGTCTGTCCACTTCCAGTCCCCTTACCTTCTTCATCTCCTCTCTGGAACTAGGCTGTCCAAAACTAATACTCCTCCTCCTCTGCAATATTGGATCTCTAACTTTAATTCTTACCAGGGTTTTCGCTCCTGGGATGACGTTTGCACCAGATGTGATCAAAGGAAAAAAAAAATGCCATGGCTCGCCTCGTGGATCTCGGGGTCTCCCAACTTCCTTGCCACCTAGCACAAATACATTTTTTTTCATCTATAACTTTACTCATATGTTTCGTATCCACTCTAACCCTCCCCACCCACCCTGCCATTTCTACCAGGTATGTGCAACTCTTCAAGTATTTGGTTTCCTGACAAGGTATTGCTCTCTTCGAAGCCACGCGCCGAAATCCTATATGTAAGAGATTTAAACATTCACCACAAGGATTTGTTAGGCTTCAGTCTTATTGATTCTGGTGGAGCCCAAATCTTTTTCTCTTTTGTCTCCTTCACGACCTGGAGTATATACACAAACACCCAACTCAAGTTCCCTACAGTCACGACCACTTTTCCAAAACATAGTAGACCTTTTTTTTCCCTCTCTACACTTCTCAATTCTCGCACTCTGAATCTAGAATTTTTGCCCCTTTGAGGTTCACCGTCCACAATCTTGTTTCGGTCACTTAATTGGGCACCCCCTCTTTTTTTCCCCTCCTCAAAACGCCGACTTTGGCACTCTGGAAGAGGTGAGAGGTCATCAGAGGTTCAAGGACGGCTTTGAACCGAACTTTGGTCATTTTCTCCTCAGTGTATCAATCTTCACGTTCAAACTTCTTGAAGCTAAGTTTGACCATCTTCAAACCAAAGTACCTTCATGTTCAAATATCTTTAATAATTAAAGTTCAAATAACTTCAAGCCAATTTCAAACATTTTCAAGCTTGGTTCATATATCAAGTTGGGTTTCAAGCTGGCCATGAACCTAGCTTAATATTCCAAAACAAAGAACCCTGTAGAGTTTTTTGCAGGATACAATTGGCTCATTATACAATGATTATTAATGGACTCCTTTAACGTAGCGATTAGCGTTCCTGACTGCGACGCATTCGCCGATCAAAGTATGAAAAAAAAAATCTAGATGTGTGGAGTGGATGAATGAAGGACTGCCTAAGAGGATCTAAGTTTCAAAAGTAGAGGGAACAAGCGGAAGGGAGAGGCCGAGAAGGAAAAGGAAGAATGGAATGAAGGAAGCTTTAGGGTACCGGGGCTTGAACTTCAGGAGTGTGGAACTTGTGCATGGGATACAAGTGTTGATCGACTCTGTATATACTGGGAGCGCTGGGCTTTTAGTGGTATGAACCAGGGTATATGAAGCTGTCAAGGTCAACCATGAAACAGACTGTAAAGCTTGGCTGTGGGTAATACGTTATGGATCCAAATCTAATTAGTATAGATGCGAGCAAATGAGGCCCTTTTTTTTATGCTTCTATGCCAAGTTAAGGAAAATCATTTACCATTATTCTTAATAATTCTGTTATGATTATTTTTACAATTACTATAATTTTCATTTTTTCTAAATTAGTTAAATTTTCATACCTGAAGCAGGTCGCCCTTGAAGCCACAAGAGACTTCGTGCACTCGCTTATTTTGCACTGCAGTCTTACCAACTGCATCACTCCCCGTCCAGCCTATCATCGTCCCCGCGTCCCCAGGATGCGCCAAGTTGCGAATCACTGCTCATAAAGACTCACAAGACCCCCGGCAGTTCGTTGTGGGAGGAGGGACTCACCACCTTGAAAGTTGACTTTTTTTTTCCCCGGCCTCCCCCGTGACATAAGTGTGTATCTTCTAGGCCATTACCCTCCGCGAACTTGAAAAAGTTAAGAAGGAGATGCAGAGGGGGTCGAGAAAGTGTCAGTTTTGAGTAAAAAAAAAAAAAGAAATGAAGGAGAGTCTTTGCCCAAAGGAGTTTTCTTAATATCCTCGGGAAGCAGAGTCTTTCAATATCCTTTCACTTGATGACGGAAGTTTGTCCATGAATTACCCTCAGGAGAGTTGGGGAGGAGGAAGGTCGATGTTATATATGTAAATACAAAGTCGAGGAGGACGAAATAATTAGGCCAGTCGCCCTTCACAGGAGAAGAGACACATTGCCTACGTTAAGGCGAGAGAGCAAAGTCTCCCGTTTATATCATTCCTAGACAGGAGAGAAAAGGAATTCAGACCTAGACTTAATTCGTTCCAGACGACGGAATGTACATTCTAACTCATATCTCGTCCAGTAGAGAAAGAGAGAGAGAGAGAGAGAGAGAGCTTGTTCAGCCATGCACAGGAACCACCGAGCTAGGCCGTCGACGGGAGGGTAAATTACGTAGGTTATTAATGATTGCGGCACCGCATTGGAACTAGCTTCGCGCAGCTGCCGTTCGCCAAACACGTTACACACACACACAAGCTAATTAAAGAAGCCCCCCCCCCCACTCCCAAACTGCCCCGTTATTACAGCTTATGCGGGAGAAGCAGCAGTACAAAGCTAACAGCAATTCCAACGAGTCATTATTGCGAAAGGACATTAACGCAGGAGATTACACCACGCACACAACGTTAACACCTCGCTACTAACCCTCACAGAACAAGCTTAGACAACAATGGGGAGGCGCGTACTGCACCCACCCACACCAGCCTACCTGCACTGCATTTCCAGAGGAAATTTGCATTACGTTATAATTTTTTTGAAGCTAGCAAACAAGCTGCCAACTTTCATAATCCCTGATTACCAGGAGAGGGAGGGAGTGAGGGGACCCTAACTCTTCACACAGCGAGGGTGAAGCAGTGATAAACCTCGACACGAGCCAAGAAAAAGGAGGAAAATCAAGGAACTACATTCGCCCGACGTGGTAGATGGACCATCCCGTGTTCCAACATTCAAAAATAGCTAAACTTTTGACCTTTTCTTTTTTTAACTTTCGGGAATACGACCGCCTCGCTAGACTGCAGAAATGGCTATGACTTGGGTATACGTGGGAGCACAAACCGAGCACACAAAACATCAAGCGTAGCTGTTTAAGCTACGAACTTAAAAAGTCGTAAACCTTCGATACAACTGTTAAGCAGGTTATTCCTGGTATAAACAGATTCATATACTTTACAATATTTTTTGCAGAAAAAGCTGGGTAGAGAAAAGTTTATGATAACGAACCAGAGTGAAATCAGCTCCTTCTGTCAGGAACTTGTGCATATATATATATACACAGACAAGACATATCAACCATGTAGTGTACACACATCTTATGTCAACTATTTACCACTATATCCCTATTTTCGAACACCAGTCCATCTGTGTGGCAGCCAGGTAGCCTAACCCCAACGTAACCACGACGCCTTACGAGTCTATATTAAAAAAAAAAAAAAAAAAAAAAAAAAAAAAAAAAAAAAAAAAA
>JAUUDZ010293375.1:0-16545 GCA_032361705.1 Panulirus versicolor | reverse complement strand
GAATTTAGTTGACAAACAGGTTTTATGTGTCAGAAGCGGAGTGAATGAGGAGGAGTTGGAGATCAAACTGGAGGTAAAATGATGGATTGAAAAAGATTTTGTGGTAGAGGAAAAACGACACTATTTCCATATATATACATATATGTATGTATGAATGAATGTTTTAATTGAATGAATTATGATTGTAGTATTACTTTAGTGCAAAGAAAACCCAGAGTTTGTATTGTAAGAGTTTTTGTGACTTCTGATGTTTCATATTGAAGATAGAAAAGGTATACATTTGAAGATTTGCCAAATTTTCAGCAAGTTTACTTACTGTTTTATTATTTTCAGGGTAATGGTGAAGAAAGAATACACTCATTGATCCAAATGCCATCATTTCTTCCACATCAGTTCACTCGTACACACCAGCAAGGTGTTTGCAGTGCAGTGAGGACTTATAATATTCTCATGGCAGACACATCAGGGTCTATGACCAATTTCTGGAAAGCCTTAGTGGAAGGGTGGAATACTTATGTGACACCTCATTTGGTTGGAAGGACAGAGCTATACGTTTTCAGTAGTGCGGTTTTATTAAAAAGAACAGGAACATTATTAGAGCTGAATGACTTTGAAGGTGGTGCCACCGACTTGATTGGTGCCCTCCAGACAGTTGTAAATGAAGTTTACAGTTGTAAGGAGAGATATATCAATGTGTTTCTCATTACAGATGGCACTCATAATACATCATCTGTTAAGCCAGACAGTGTTATTAACAAAGTGCAGGCTGCCAGAGGTAAAGTATGTAATGTATATGTTTTAGGTGCTGGCAATGAATTTCCTGTGCAGTACAGCGTCAGTATTCGTTCACGGTTGCACAGTGGCAGCTCCAACCTCCCTTCTCTCTTCTGGGCAAAGACTCATACAGAAATGGATGAGCAATTATGGGAAATTGGAAACAACATTTCTGGCGGAACTTCCCAATGCCTGAAGCTGTCAGTGGCAGGGGCATCTCTGCCAGGGTCAGAGATTAATGACACATTTCATTTAAAGGAGTGGATATACTTCTCAATGGGACCAGAACATTTGCAAAATTTAACAGTTAGTCTGGGCAGAAACAAAGGTCATATAACACTAGAGCCTCATGAAATACCCATTTCTCTCCTAAAAGAGGTATTCTATCAATGGAACTCTATTATTATTCAGTGGCACAGCAGGAAGGAGGTTGTTCCTCCAGATTTGTTGCCCTTAATGGAAGAAATCTTCCAAACAGAGATGATGGTGCTTAAAAAAACAAATGATCCTAGATCTATCCGCCAAAGACTTGCACGGAAAGAGATGAACACTTATGAAACTGATTTTAGAACATTGTTTAATAAATTGAAGGCAATACTTACAACAGAAAAATTTCTAAATGACCTAGAGCTGGCAGAGAACATTCTTAGTACAACTGTTGGTGGAGGCAAATATAACACAAAAGTTCTCCAAATGAAGGGCCATACAGACAAGGATTACGAAAATGACTGCAACGAATTTATGAAAGTCTACAACAAACATAAAATCAGTATCCAAAATGTTAGTGTTACTTCAGAGGATTGTTGCCGGGTTACTTTAACCTCCACTTTGTCGGATCTTCAAGATCCAGACTTTTGTATGATGTCAAATTTAAATAAGTTTGAATTCCTAAAACAGTTCACTATCACAGGTATTCCAGTGTTTGCACCAACTAGGGACTCTGTAACAATCAACCCATGGTCATACAGTGTCAGAGCACTGGTGAGTGCACCATATTCTGTCATGAGTCAGGTAGCAATGGAGACTTATGCTGAATCTAATGATTTAGCTGGGGACAATAAAGATATACAGTTAAAATGGGATGATCAGAATACACGTTTTAATGCAATAGTTCCAGTCTTCCCACCAGCTTCCGCAAAGGTAATGGCACCATTTGTCCATACTCGGCTGTATGCAATGTGTGCAACCTTTGCTCTCCTAAAAAATCCATACATCCTTGATTTTAATATACATATGGCAGCCTTAGGGGTCACCTGGGTACGTATTCTGTTTGAATACCCAACACAGCCCAGATCTGCATTTGTGCATCTCCGTATTGAAAGCATAGAAGCCACGGCTGCCTTGTATATCAACCGATCAAGTTATACCAAATATTTGGAAGTCCTCAGGGATGACACTTCTCAGGCTCTGATGTCTGAGAGCACCCTGCTAGTAGATAACAAGACACTCAAGTGTGAGTCACTCATCAAGCCCATGTTTCTACTTTATATAAAGCAAAGATGTGAAAGCCACCAAGACCCAATTGTTTTGGCTAAGATTGTAAGGATGATGCTAATTGAGTATATTGGTCGCTGCCTGTCCAACTACAAGTCAAAGAAGAGTGAGTCAACACCATTCACAGATTTCTTTGCTGAAACACTTGCTGATCAAGAGAAGGAATTGGTTCAAAAACATTTTACTGATTCCAAAGCAGTTATGGTAGGATCTGAAAATTTTATTCTGGAGAATTTCTACACCCTTGAGAGAGTCCAGAAAGCAGCCAAAAAGACAGCAGCAAAGGTGGTAAAAAGTCTAAAAAAACAATTAATGGCAAAGATCCCTATACGGGTAAATGTAGAGAAGGTTGAGCAGCTGCGTAATGTATCTGGGGCTGGAGATGTTTCATGGCTAACTCTAAAGACTTATGCCAGGGAGGTTGGACTCACAGAGGATGTTGTTAGTGACTTGTTCTGTGAGCAGAATGTGTTTGTGTATGTTGCTCATGCCCTGATGCACAGGGCTTCTCGAGACCGGCTAAATGCAACCATTTCTGACTATGATGCCAGTTTGAAACAGGTAACCAAATATATCCAAGAGGAAAACTCCCAGATTATTGAAAAAGATCTACATGCAAAATTTATGGAACATTTACAGAGTTCATGGTTGGAGGCATATTTTTCTGCCCACAAAGAGGTAGTTCAGCCTATGACACGTCAGGAGATCCTAAGGAAAGCCTCACAGCTGGGAGTGGATGTTACAGATGCTACATTTGACCAAGTTTATAAAAGGTACCGTCCTCAACTTGGTCTACTAAGTAATGCCTGCCAGTGTCAAGGTTGCCCATATTTCCTAATTCCAGACAAAAGTTACAACCAGCATGCTTCAGTGGAGCGTCGTGGACCCATTGCCTTCCCTCATGCCTTCCATCATACAGCCTACCAACTCAGAGATACAGACCTTCCGACAGTTGTCTCCCAAGTGGTATCTGGGGCCTATTCTAGGAACCAGACCCCAGTGCCTCTGGAAGCATTTCAAAACTTTACAGGTGACCTTCAACATTTACAGATCATTTACAAGGAGACCGCTTTTGCAACTAGGGTAAACAGATAGGTTTGCATCAAATTAGCCCCCTAACCATGTGGTCATAAGTACACTTACAGATGGTATTAGTTGTACTCCTCAGAAGTACTGGATTTTACTTTCTTCTTATTATAATATTGGCATACTGTAACTTCATACATAGCCTCATACGGATACTACCTTGAAGAAGGTCAGTAATAAATAATCCAAGCATATTGATAAGCTTTAAACCCAAGTTTATGAATCTCAACCTTCTGTTTCAAGGGAAGCTATAAATTTAGATTACTTTTTTCAATCTATGCTGGCATAGCAGTATCACCCACATTTATACTCTTACTCAGGAAGGGTCTAGGTCATGCAAAATAACATCATTTCGATAAATGCTCATTGTTCCTCCCAGAGTACATGATGGTTCCGAACAAATGAGATATGGTGGCATGTTTCCTTTGTAACACACGGTAGATCAGTTCAGATTTGCCCACATGTATATCATCATAAACTGTAGTGTACCAAAGTATTTTACGATGTGGGAGACCATATACACACATATATATATATATATACATAAACGCCCACATACATAGTTATATATATAAAATCATATACATATATACACATGTACATATTCATACTTGCTTGCCTTCATCCATTACTGTTGCCACCCCTTCCCACAGGAAGGGGTTGAGCCATTCTTTTGTCCGTCTCTTTGCGTTAACTCACTAACACGGAAGGCAGCGACTAACCATAATAAGATAATGAATAAATTATTTTTACATCAGTATATATTTGGTTTTACTTTTTTCATTTGTATTATGATTTAGTTTGTTTAATTTAAATCTATTCTTTCGAGTATATAGGATGACTTTATTTGTCAATGTGTGATTTATAGTCACATGCCTTTTTTGTAGTTTCTGCTGTTTCTTGTATAGTCTGTATATGTGTATTTATATTTTCAATTCCTCTGTACTGTTTGTTGTACAACTCTGCCATTGGTTGCTTTATGATTTTCATTTTGCTGCGAAGAACACACTGGAAATAAGTTTACCCTCACTGATTGTCTACATACTTGGTATGATATGGGCATGAATAAATATTTACCAAGTCAATCTAAGTCATCACTTAATTAAGCAATCGTGCATTAACTGAGGTTGTGCACTCATGACACATGCAACATGGGTGTCTCTGACCTACTGCAGAACCAGTTCTGAGTAAGGAAATGTTTTGCATAATTAACGTATTACTCAAGAAATTATCTTTTGACCATGCAGCAATCAGGATGTCATCCAATAAGTTCAAAAATATTTCATATGTATATTTTTAAAAGGTTAAAAGCTATATAATACATAGAAATCTCATAAATTACAATTATGTATATTCTTAAAGGTTAAAAGCTATATAATACATAGAAATCTCATAAATTACAATGAAATAAACATAACTATATACCACCTCATGGAAACTGAACTGGAGTAAGAGTAAAAGGAGGGAGATTATGAAGGTCTAAAAGTTGTAGCATGGATGTGCTAGGGATTGGGGAAAATGCAAATGATGAATGCAAGTTATGGGAGAGCATGGAAGGAGGTGTGGTAGGGATGGGAATAAGTGAAAATTATCAAGGAAGAGGAAAAGAAGAATGTGCAGTTCTGCTATAATCAAGAGTATGGGAGGGTGTTACAGAGCATGGATGGAATGGATCAAGAACAGTGCGGGTGAAAGGAGAGATTAAGACCGTGAAGTATGCAAGTACGTGTATAAGCACCTGTGACTATGATGTCTGTACGGGTAAGGATGAAATGAAGCTTTTCTTGAGAAATTTGAATGACTGTATAAATGGTTTAGAGAATAAGAGAAACATGGTCATATTGGGTGATATGAATGTGAAAGTGGGATGTCATGAAATTGGTGAGATAGTTGCTAAATGGGAAGTGCCTTAAGTAAATGAGAATGGAAGCTATCTTGTGGATATTTGTGCGGAGAGGGGTTTCCTCCTTGCAAACCCCTTTTTTCAGCACAAGATGATTGACAAAAATACGTGGCAGTGGATGAAAGATTGAGAAAGGCTGTGCTGGGTGTAAAAGTCATGAGAGGATTCTTTGGAGAGTCTGATCATTTCATGGTTCTTATGGGAAGGAAGAATGGAGAAGAAAAAAAAAAAAATGAAGTAAAAGTGTTGGCAAGTGAGAAGATGAATCAGGAAAAATGCTGGGAGGAGGAAGAAAGGAGGTAACTGAAAATTTAGATGGAAGTGCAGTGAATGTAGGAATGCAGTCATGTGTGAATGAGCTGATTAAAATGTTTAAAAAGATAATATTTAAAAGTTGTAGAATACATAGTCAGATACAAGGTAGTGAAATACAGGAATAAAAAAGTTGACAAAGAAGATTAGAAATGCTGTGAAAGAGAAGAAAATGGCATATGGTAGACTGCTCAATAGGAATGTACCAGTGGAAGTTCAGTAAAGGAGGAGGGAAGAATACAACATATATAAGTTGAATGTTAAGGGGCTGATAGAGGAAAGCAAAGAAGGAGTACATGAAGATTTTGGAAGAAAGTTTAGTGAAAAGTTTAGGAATAATAAGATACTATACTGGAAGGAGGTGAAAAAGGAAAGAGGTGGATGTAAGAGTGGAAATGTTGATGAGAGAATTATGGAAGGGAAGTTGCTGAAACAAAAGGAAAGGAGGAAGTGAAAGGAAGATGGAAAAGTATGTTGAGGAACTGATGAATGTGGGAGATGAGGAGGCAGCAGCTGTTACATTCATGAGTATGGAGGATGAAAGGTTGAGGATACAAGTATAGGGGCCTATAGCAAAAAGGGAGGTAAGAAGGGCAATAATGAGGCTGAAGGTAGGAAAGGCAAATGGAGTGGATGGGATTGCATCTGAAATGCTGAAGTATGGAAGAGAAAGTGTGACAGAGTAGATGTATCTTATATGTAATTTAGCATGGGAACAGAAGGTTGTGCTTTCGTATAGCCACCTCAAATGAAGGAAAACAATACAAGAAGTGTGAAATTAATTATAGCTCCTTAGGTGTTGCAGACCTAACACATTAAGCTGAAAAAGGTTGTAGGAAAAGGAAACATAACTAAAAGAAAGTAAAGAACACCACAGCTTTGCTATTTCAGGAAAAGAGGTAATTCAGTTCAATTCAGTTCTTTTATTGACACATGAGCTTACAGGAAGACAAAGTGCGAATCTCAAGACAAAAGGTTTGTACTGAAGAGATGAACAATATGTCCTCCAGACCATGGATCTATCATACAAGAAGACTGTACACTGATATGCTGTATAAGGGAGTTGGATTAGGGTATAGATGATTTGTAAAATATTCTGAGTTCAACTTGTCTGACAGGAAAACCAGAAATAACTAATCCTACCTATCTAGTAACATGTACCATGAACAGCATCTAGCATGGATCCACGGCCTAACACGAGTGGTACATGCAAGCAGCTCACAAAATCGATAGGCAAAATAGTACATGCAAAGTAGGGATAGGGCTGCAATACTGCAGAGTTTAAAACTGTAATCAGGTGAAAGACCTCTGAAAGAACTTTGGCTTACACACTGGTGGAACATGAACATACCCCCTCAAAATATGGAATACCTGCTCACATAAGTACAGAGCCTGAACATCTCCAGCTTTTGAGAAGGAGATTTTCTAAATTATGTGAAATTTCCTAAATAGATAGGATTTGGTTATGCCCAACATGTTTATGTTACTGTATGGATGAATTGCAGTGCTTTGATATATGACAGTAGGAAACAGGTGAGATTAACAATAAAAAAAAGATATGAGAAATTGGGTTTTAGCATTATTAAATTCAACCAGGTCACTGCTTCCCAATGCTAAGATTCTGTGCTGGTCTAAATTAATAAAGGAGATATGATTCAGGTGAGAAACTGAGCAAGAATTGTTCAAATAATAGAGTCCCTGGCATAAGAAAGAATAGGGTTAGTAGCTGAAGAAAAATCATTGACAGACAGGAGTGAGAGAGAGTAGGCGACAGGACAGAACTCAGAGGAATACCACAGTTGACAGGATATGAAGTTACTATGTCAACAACTACTGCAATGGGTTAACTACAGAGGAAGCAGTGCTACTATGAAGAGAGAAGCAGAAAAGTGAAAGGAGAGAGAGTCTAGAAACAAAACAAACCCCTCAAATGCTTTGGAGATAGTTAGGGCCATGACAAAAGATTCATCAAAATCACCAAGAGAGGAAGGTCAGAGGTGATTCTCACAAGAGAGATCACCTGTAGACCATGTATTGCATGTCCATATCAGTGATGTGAAAGGTTATGGATTCTAAATGTTAGGGAAAATGAAAATTACGACGAGTTTAAAAGTCTATAAAGGTAGCAGAAATGAGTGTTTATTTCAACAATGTGCACAAATACAGCCCTTAGAGCAAAAACAATGGTAGGAATTTGAAAGAGGAGGGAAGAGACAGCCCTAAACAGTAGAGTGGATTGAAATTATACAGAAGTAAGCTACTTTTGTACTTATGAATTCCATTATGTACCAAATTTGTCAATGTAATCATGTTTTGGCTTTATGGTCTTATCACTTCACCTTGGCCTTCCTCGTGGAACTTGAAGTTTCATGCTACATGTACTATTGTCTCACTGAATGTAAGAATAAATCACCTCAGGGAATATACAGCTCTGCAAATGTGAAAACTGGATTTATATCGAACCACTCAAATTACCCACAACTCACCATGAGGCGGTGGCTGCAGAGTGAGTTCCAACCCCACCTCCAGCAAGCATCAGAAAGGTTACTCTATTCTGTGGGCTAACAAAGAATTTAGCTTCAGCAGGATGCTTCAACTGAGAAAGTGGCTCACACAATCGAAAATACATGCTTCCTCTGATGGTGCAGGAGACAAACCGACTCAACTCAGAATTAGTATTAAGAGTTCCATGTATGCTGGTACAGTTAGTAAATAGCTTCATTGCTATGTTATGTTCATTGCGAATCCTTTTCTCCCTCCTTTGCCACAGTTTTGTTGTTTCTGTCTGCTGCTAATCTTCATTTTTCTATTCTATTCTTTTTCTTGCCTGTAAGTGCATCTGTCAAAGAGGAAGGCTTAATTCTTCATTCTGAACTTTTTATCTGTTTTTGTAGTGACTCACTGAGTCTACTTTACGTGCTACAATGTGAGACAGCTTCTTCGCCTCCTTTTTCGACCAATTTTTACCATTTCCACTATTACATGTTCTGTCACTTCATCAACTGGTGGAGGTTCATTTTTGTTACTATAAATATCCAGCTAATGTTTTACAAGATGATATCTCATGACATCATTGGGATCATGAAAAAATCATATCAACAACTCACCATAAAAGCCACAATGAACAAGAAATATGGTGCAGTACTATGCTGGATGACCATGCACGAAAAGAATGATGGATGGCAGGCTGGTAACTCTGAGACAAGACTTATTGACTCCCTGGGTTATTAAGCCCAATAATTTCAAGTTATAAACACCAATCAAAAAATCTTGAACATCCTTAGGTGTTCAAGATAATTCTAAAACCATATGCACTCTGTATACTCAACCCCTTGAATGATGGACCACATGGCACATTATTTACTAAGATGCTCAGGTGAAGCATATGCATATTCTTGTCAGTGACCTGTCCACAAATGAATTAAAGGTGATGAATTTCATGAAAATTAGTTCCTACAGCAAACATCCAAGTTTCATGGGGCAAACCTAAACAGATTCCCATTAATCAAATGTTTTAAAGGGTTACTACTATCACTAACAACACATTTGTACAATATTTAATGTACATCGTAAGGGTTTCACTTTACAATCCACTTTATTAAACAGTTGGGTTTCAGAGAGAAGCAAATAGGTGAAGGAGGGATGCAGCTGGTGTTCAAATGAGGGGAGGTTAGACATGATATGGCAGAGGTTGAAGGAATGTATACGAAATGAGACAGATCTAGGCTATCTATCTATATTTCTGACACCTGTTCCAAGTGAAATTTCCTCAAGGGGGTGGCCACAGCAATACAGTCTCCATACCTAATGAACTAACGTGCCTTTAGTGCCTCACCCTTAATAGGCCACTGGCAGATGGCAACTCTAGCACACTGCTTGCAGATGCTCCTACCTAATGTTCCCACCGGCTACTTTTAGGCACGGTGTTAAAAGGGATGACTCTGCCCTCAGCAACCGGTGGTACTATTCTGACAAGGTGCTGGAGGAACATTGTTTGGATGCACTTCCAATTAGTTGTACTAATGTAAGTTGAGAAAATTTTTAATCAAGATTAAACATTTGTGTCGTGCATGTTGTTTGGCATAGTGTACAACAGTGTGTGCATTTCTGACTTGAATGTCAGAAAGCCTCAAATAAATAAGGTAGCAAGGAAAGACACCCACCCAGGCAAGTTGGGGTCAAAGCATTATAATCACTGCAATGTTGGCTCACGACATCACAGTCGCTAGCCACCCTGATACCCAGATGGTAATATGTACCTCCCTGCTTGCTGGTTGCCAGCCACCTTCTACCTGTTGATGCAGGCAAATTTCCCTCAACTATCTATGCAATAAAGTTGTCTCCCGGTATATTTTCTGTAAATTCTGAAGGTCATGAACGATGTCTTTAACAGCCTCCTGGGGTATGGTGGTGTGGTTTCTAGAGTAGGCACCAGACACCACTTGGGAGACAACTGTAGGCAGGTCTGTGTCTCTGAGCTGATAGGCAGCATGATGGAAGGCATGAGGGAAGGCAACACGTCCTCGACGCTCCACTGATGAATGTTGGTTGTAACTCTTGTCTGGTTTTAGAAAATATGGGCAAGCTCGACTTTGACAAGCATTACCTAATAGTCCAAGATGAGGACGGTATCTTTTGTACACTTGGTCAAATGTGGCATCTGTAACCTCCACTCCTAGAAGTGGGGCCTCTCTTAGGATCTCCTGACGTGTCATTGGCCGAACTACTTCCTTGTGGGCAGCAAAATATGCTTCTAACCATGAACTCTGCAGATATGAGATAAATCTATTATAAAGATCTTTCGAAAGGCTCTGAGAATTCTCTTCTTTAACGTGTTTAATTACCAGTTTCCGAATGGTGTCATAATTAGAAACTGATGTTTTTAGTCGCTCTCGGGAACTCCTGTGCATCAAGGCATGAGCAACATATACAAAAACATTCTCCTCACTGAACAAGTCATTGACAATGTCCTCTGTCAGCCCCACTTCCTTGGCATAAGTCTTCAGAGTAAGCCATGACACATCACCAGCCCCAGACACATTACGCAGCTGTTCAACCTTCTTCATATTGACCCGTATAGGAATATCTGCTGTTAGCTTTTCCTGGAGGCTTTTTACTTCCTCTACTGCTAACTTCTTAACTGCTTTCTGGACCCTCTCAAGGGTGTAGAAATCCTCTAGAAGTATATTTTCAGATCCTTCCATAGCTGCTTTGGATGCAGCTACATATTTTTCAACCCATTCTTTCTTCTTTTCTTGGTTGTCAAGTGTTTCAGCAAAGAAATCTGTGAATGGTGTTGAATCACTTGTCCTTACTTTGTAGTTGGAAAGGCAGCGACCTATGTATTCCATGAGTATCAACCTCAAAATCTTAGCCAAAATATTTGGGTCTATAAAGTTTTCACATCTTTGATTTATATAAAGTATGAACATGGGCTTGATGAGTGACTCACACTTGAGTGTCCTGTTATCTACCTGCAGAGTGCTCTCAGTCATCAGCGCCTGGGGAGTTTCTTCCCTCAGAACTTTCCAGTACTTGGTAAAACCTGGTCGGTTGATATACAAGGCAGCTGTGGCTTGTATGCTTTCAATACGACGACACACAAACTCAGGTCGGGGTTGAGTTGGATATTCAAACAAAAGGCGTACCCAAGTGACCCCTAAGGCTGCCATGTGTATGTTAAAGTCAACTATGTGTGGATTTTTCAAGATGGCAAAGGTTGCACACATTGCGAAGAGCCGTGTATGAACTAATGGTGCTACGACCTTAGAAGCATTTGGTGGGAAGACTGGAACTATGGCATTACAGCGAGTATTACAGTCATCTGGCTTCAGGTGCACTTCTTGGTTCTGCTCGCTAACAAGGTTGGTGCTGGCTGCAGCATCTAAAGCTATTTGACTCACAATGGTGTATGGTTCCTTGAGTATTGCTCTAATACTTAAGGACCAAGGATTGATGGTCACTGAGTCCCTGGCTGGTGCAAATACTGGGATCCCAGTAATAGTGAAGTGCTTCAGGAAGTCGAACTTATTTTGCTTCATCATCTCAGGGAGGTCTGGGTCCTTAAGGTCTGACAAGGTGGAAGTTAAAGTGACTCGGCAGCAGTCTTCGGGAGTAACTTTGATATCCAGAAGATTTTCTTTGCATTTTTTAAAGACTTTCATAAATTCATGACAGTCATCTTCATAATCCTTGTCTGTATGGCCCTTCATCTGAAAAGCTTTTGTGTTGTATTTACCCCCAACAACTGTTGCACTAAGAATGTTCTCAGCCAGCTCTAGTTCATTTTGAAACTTTTCAGTTGTCAGGATTATCTTTATTTTATTGAACAGTGTCCTGAATTCTGTTTCATATTTGGTCATCTCCTTCTTTGCAAGTCTCTGGCGGATGGAGGGTGGGCCACATATTTCCTGAAGCTCCTCCATCTGTGTTTTGAAGAGCTGTTCCATGAGGGGCAACACATCTGGGGGAATAACCTCCTTCTTGCTGTGACGCTGAATGATGATGGAGTTCCACTGACGGAACAGTGCACTCAAATCAGCGATAGGCATCGCACATGGCTCTAGAGTTATGTAGCCTTTGTTTACACCAAAGCTGAGAGAAATTTCTTTTATTTGATCTGGTCTGCAGGGGAAGTATACCCACTCATTCAAGTGGAAACTGTCTATGTTGTCTATTCCAGGCAGAGATGAACCTGCCACAGACAGTTTTAGGCTCTGTGAAGTTCCACTAGAAATTTCGCTGGCAATGGCACACATTTGTTCTTCTACGTCATCCGGACTTTGGGCCCAGAAGAGAGTGGGAAGGTTGGAACTGCCACTGTGCAGATGTGAACGGATATCAACACTGTATTTCACAGGAAATGCACTGCCAGCACCCAAAATATAAACCTCACATTTCTTGCCTTTAGCAGTTTGCATGTAAGAAATAACTGTGTCTGGCTCAACTACTGTAACATTATGATGGCCATCCGTGATGAGAAACACATTGATATATCTCTCCTTACATCCATATACTTCACTTACAATGGTCTGTAGTGCACCAGTCAAGTCTGTGCTTCCTCTATCAAAATCATCCTTTTGCAACATTGTTCCTGACCTCTTGAAGGTAACTTCACTGCCAAATACATAAATACTGGTTCGTCCAACCAAAATCGGTGCAATGTGGTCATTCCACCCTTGTACCAAGTGTCTCCAGTAATCCATCATTGATGCTGACACATCTGCCATGAGAATGTTGTAAGTGCTTGAGGAATGAACATGCTGGTTTCCAGACTTCAACTTATCAGGTACGTATGATGGCATGTGCAGGACTGAATGAGTTCTCTCCTCCTTATCATTCTGAAAAACAAATATAACAAGATAAAAAAAAAATGAATGCTATGGTAATTTCGAAATTCTAAGAGCCCTCAAAATATGTGTATTACTTGCATTCCCTGACATGCCTTAACACCAAGGCAATGTGAACTATGTGGCTTTAACTATATCAATACTAAATGGTTCTTATTACTAAAGGTTAAAAGTATATATATCCTGTACACATGTCTTATAATTATGTTCAATATCCATTTTTTGGTTAAATCATGACACTGTTTAAACATATACAACAACCTCAAAATCTGTTGTTGAATAAAGTAAATTTTCCCTAATGAGATAGAGCACCTTTCATTTTATAAACTAAATTTACCATGATATTGTCAGCTATGTCTGTCCTAATTCTGGGGACTGGGAGAAATGACTGCAGATAGTCAGTTACCTTTCACATCACTTGATACTTTTTTCATAATTTGACTTTTATCATTACTATATCACATCTGCCGTAAACCTAATACAATGCAATGTAGTCAATCTGTTGTAACATAAAGTTATCTTACTGCTGAGACAAAAGAGAAGAGAGATATTACATACCTACACCTAAACCCCATTTCCCAGTAAACGTATAAGTGTTTGAAAGGTTTCAGAGTAAATGTATGGCAAGAAACACTATATAGAATTGGTGTGAATCAAGATATTGGTATCAATGAATTAGCTCATGGTGTAAAGTTTAAAAGTATGAAAGTTCATGTATCACTTTTAAAACAGGGTAAGGAATGAGGACGTGTGCATGTGAGTGAAGTTTTGGAGGCTGTGCCTACTTGATCCATCCCATTGAACTAGAAACAGAGTAGTAACAGATGCAACTATTTCCTGAGTGCCAGCAAGCTCTCAGAATTTCCACAATAGATTTCTATTCACTTTTTGTTTCATATAGTAAGAAAGTTTTCTCAAGTTCATCACAAGCCTGTGATTCCATCAGTGTTGCTCATGAATCTTTTAGTGATGGAACCTTTTCAAACAAAAGCAAACATTCTCCAGAACATATTGCAGTGCAGTGTTAAATCCAGTATATTTAATGATTACTTATGTCATCCTGCATATCAATACTGAACACATCATTAAATACTGGGTGATCCATCTACTATGAATGACCCATATTCAAAACCTTCCTGGCTAAGAGTGAAGAACAAAACTGTCAAAAAACTACTCACCTTCTCCCTGAGGATGAATAGTCTAGCATCTGTCTCCAGTTCTCCATGATCTTCTGAGGTCAGGCATTCCACTAGGTCTGGTTTCTCCATCATTGGTGGACGCCACTGGCGCTGTTCCCTGTTTTTGATTTCATAAGGACTCTCTTCTACTGTGTACTCTGGCTGGAGTGGGTGCCTTCGCATACTGAAGAATGCATTACCCCATGGGTGCCCACCCACCCTCCTCATCAAGAAATGCATATCAATTGGATCCATGCCTTGAAAGTCATCACTGTCATCATCACTTTCATTACCAGAGGACCTAAAAAAAAATCTGCTCTGAAGCTTAAGTCTCCTCAAGTATTCTTTTTCAATCAGTTTCCTACTGTCCTTGCTGCTTCCTGTGGCACCTTCAGTTACAGTGGTGGTACTTTTATCAGAACCTGTTGCTTTGTCATCATCATCATCATCTGAGGATCCTTTGCCCATCGTTCTCTTCAAATGATCCATAGTAGTTAGGTCTAGAAAATAAAAATTGAAGTCGTCTTGAAAATATTCTGAATCGGATACGATGATGGGTGGCGGAGGGAAGAAGAGGTGATGCCAGATGGTGATGGGTGGTGCAGGGAAGAACAGTTTCAATTGAATTGGCAAAGCAGAGAAAAAAGAACAGGTACAAGAAGTGGAGATGTATGGCATAGGTTTACTGGCGAACTGGTGACGTGCACTCTAGGTGTCTCATTTTACATATGCACCGAACATACTAGGCGAGTGATGCTGTGTGCTGGTTTAGAAAGAAATGAAGGTGTGCTAAGAAATGCTCTTTTTCCTCCCCCATCTCTTTCTCTCTTACACACATACCCATCACCTCTGATGCCAACTAAACAGCATGGGGGAAGACATAAAAAAACACTTGAAAGACAGGAGGAGATAAAGAACACATCCCATCTATCACTTACAAGCTGTAAAAGTTGTCTAAGAGGAGGGGAAGGGGTACAGGGAATGGATATCTTCCCCTCCTGTATTACTTCTCTCAAAAATAGTTGTTGGGGGGAGAGTAAGCCAGGCATGTGGAGTTCCTTAAAGACTCAGTCAGGTTGGTGCATTTTAATGTGGATCGTCGTGATGAGAGGACAAAATGGTATATGTACGGTGCTATGATATGACACCAGCCTGTTCTGCTTTGAAGCAAAAACAAATTAAAGAGCCGAGAAGTTACGAGTGGTTCGTGAGAGGTCAAGAGATGAAGTCTGGGATTTATATGAAGTGAAGTGCAGGTTCATGAGAGGTCAGGGTGAAGGCTGGCATTCATGAAACGACAGTGGATGATGAAGTCCATGGTTCGTGAGAGGATGGGTACTGAAGCCCGGGGTTTGTGGGGAACAGGTGGTGAAGTTTGGCGTTCGTGAGAGAACGGGGTCAAGTATGGCGTTCGTGAGAGAATAGGTGGTGAAGTTTGGCGTTCCTGGGAGAACAGGTGGTGAAGTATGGCGTTCGTGAGAGAACAGAGGGTGAAGTTTGGCATTCATGAGAGAACAGGGGGTGAAGTTTGGCTTTCATGAGAGAACAGAGGGGTGAAGTTTGGTATTCGTGAGAGAACAGAGGGTGAAGTTTTGCGTTCGTGAGAGAACAGAGGGTGAAGTTCATGAAAGAAGAGCAGGGTGAAGTTTGCCGTTCGTGAAAGAACAGAGGGTGAAGTTCGTGAAAGAATGGCAGGGTGAACTTCAGCGTTCGTGAGAGAACAGAGGGTGAAGTTTGGCGTTCGTGAGAGAGAAGAGAGAGAGGTGAAGTTCGTGAAAGAAGAGCAGGGTGAAGTTTGGCGTTCGTGAGAGAGACAACAAAGGGTGAAGTTTGGCGTTCGTGAGAGAGAGACAACAAAGGGTGAAGTTTGGCGTTCGTGAGAGAGAACCGAAGGGTTCAGTGTGGGTTTGAGAGAACACGATACAAAAACAAAAATAATAATCTATGGCACAGCATTAGCGCTGACTGAACACATCTTCCAAAACGTCCATTATTTACATTTAAATAATGAAAGGTTTTGCTGATGCCTACAATAAATCAAAAGGTAACACATTAAAATGATCTCTCATAAAACTGGTCCAGGGGTAATTAAAAGATAAGTGATATAAACAATCCAATCAAGGTTAGCCGTTTGAAACTCTGAATACAGATGTATAATGTACAATAATTTAATAAATAAAAAAAAGGGAAGGTGTATGAACCAATAGATATTCACACTTGGCAATTATATAATTATATAAGACAAGCGAACACATGAATGAACAGAGTCCACGGGGGAAAATGAAACACGAAAAGTTCCCAAGTGCACTTTCGTGCACATGTTTACCCAATGGCGTCCTAGCTTCGTCTCTTCGTTGTATATCATGTGACTGTTATATTTCTCTCTTGTGTCTCCCCTGATGATGTGATTATGACACGAAAGTGCACTTGGGAACTTTTCGTGTTTCAT
>JAUUDZ010293264.1:0-16545 GCA_032361705.1 Panulirus versicolor | reverse complement strand
GTAATGTGGAGAAGCAGAACGTCTGTAGTGTACCATAGTCATATACCAGTAATGTGGAGCCGAACGTCTGTAGTGTACCATAGTCATATACCAGTAATATTAAGCACCAGAATGTCTGTAGTGCACCATGGTCATATACCAGTAATGTGGAGAAACACGTCTGCAGTGTACCATAGTCATATGTTAATAATGTTGCGCAGTAGAACGTCTGTAGTGTACAGTAGTCATAAACGAATAATGTCGAGCAGAACGTCTGTACTGAACCAGAGTCATTTACCAGTAATGTGGAGCAGCAGAACGTCTGTAGTGTACCATGGTCATATACCAGTATTGTGGAGCAGAACGTCATGAGTGTACAATAGTCATATACCAGTAATGTGGAGTAGAACCTCTGTAGTGTACCATAGTCCTACACCAGTAATGTGGAGCAAAACATCTGTATTGTACCATAGTCTTATACAAGTAATTTGGAGCAGCAGAACGTCTGTAGTGTACCATAGTCATATACCACTAATGTGGAGCAGCACATCTGTAGTGTACCATGGTCATATACCAGTAATGTGGAGCAGCACGTCTGTAGTGTACCATAGTTGTATACCAGTAATGTGGAGCAGAACGTCTTTAGTGTACCATAGTCATATATCAGCAATGTTGAACAGCAGAACATCTGTAGTGTAACATGGTCATGTACAATTAATGTGGAGCAGAACGTCTATAATGTACCATAGTAATATACCAGAAATGTGAAGCAGAACGTCTGTAGTGTACCATAGTCATATATTAGTAATTTAGAGCAGCACAACGGCTTTAGAGTACAATGGTCATATAACAGTAATGTAGAGCAGAACGTCTGTAGTGTATCATAGTCATATACCAGTAATGTGGAGCCGAACGTCTGTAGGGTACCATACACATATACCAGGAGTCTGAGGCAGCACGTATGTAGTGTTCCATGGTAATATACCAGTAATGTGAAGCAGAACGTCTATAGTGTACCATGGTCATATACCAGTAGTTTGGAGCACCACGTCCGTAGTGTACCATAATCATATACCTGTAATGTGGAGCAGCAGAACGTCTATAGTGTACCATGGTCATATACGAGTAATGTGGAGCAGAACGTCTGTAGTGTAACATAGTCATATAACATTAATATGGAGCAGAACGGCTGTAGTGTACCATAGTCATATACCAGTAATGTGGAGCAAAACGTGTGCAGTGTACCCTGGTCATGTACCAGTAATGTCGAGTACACCGTTTTTAGTGTACCATGGTCATATACCAGTAATGTGGAACAGCACGTCTATAGTATACCATACTCATATACCAGTAATATGGAGCAGAAGAAAGTCTGTAGTGTACAATAGTCATATACCAGTAATGTGGAGAAATATATCTATGGTGTAACATAGTCATATACCAGTAATGTGGAGAATAGGAACGTCTGTAGTGTACCATAATCACATACCAGTAATATGGAACAGAATATCTGTAGTGTACCATAATCATATACCAGCAATATGGAGCAGAATATCTGTAGTACACCATAGTCATATACCAATATTGTGGAGCAGAACGTCTGTAATGTACCATGGGCATATACCGGTAATGTGGACCAGCACGTCTGTAGTATATTATAGTCATATACAAGTAATATGGAGCAGCAGAACATCTGTAGTGTACCATAATCATATAACATTAATGTGGAGCAGAATTGTGGTAGTGTACCATAGTCATATGCCAGTAATGTGGAGCAGAACGTTTTCACTATACCATGGTCATACACCAGTAATATGGTGCAGAACATCTATAGTGTACCATAGTCATATAACATTAATGTGGTGCAGAACGACTGGTCATATCCCAGTAATGTGGAGCAGAACACCTATAGTGTACCATGGTCATATACCAGCAATGTGCAGCAGAACGTCTGTATTGTACCAGAGTTATACAACAGTAACGTTGATAATAACGTCTATAGTGTTCCAAAGACTTATACCAGTAATGTGAAGCAGCAAAAAGTCTGTAGTGTACCATGGTCATATACCACTAATGTGGAGCAGAACGTCTGTAGTGTACCATATTCATATACCAGTAATGTGGAGCAGAACTCAGTAGTCTACCATAATCACATTCCAGTAATGTGGAACAGGAGAATGTCTGTAGTGCACCATTGCCATATACCACTAATGTGGAGCAGAACGTCTGTAATGTACCATGGATATATACCAATAATGTGGAACAGCACGTCTATAGTGTACCATAGTCATATACCAGTAATGTGGAGAAGAACTTCTGTAGTGTACCATAGTCATATACCAGTAATGTGGAGCAGAAAGTTTGTCGTGTACCATGGCCATATACAAGTAATATAGAGCAGCATAAATTCTATAGTGTACCATAGTCATATACCATTAATGTGGAGCAGCACGTCTGTAGTGTACCATGGTCATATACCAGTAATGTGGAGCAGCACGTCTGTAGTGTACCAGATTAATATACCAGTAATGTTGAGCAACAGAAAGTCTGTAGTGTAACATAGTCATATACCAGTCACATGGAGCAGCAGAATGTCTGCATTGTATCATAATCATATAACAGTAATGTGGACCAGCACGTCTGTAGTGTACCATAGTCATATACCAGTAATGTTTAGCAGCAGAACATCTGTAGTGTAACATGGTCATATACGAGTAATATGGAGCAGAACGTATGTAGTGTTCCATAGTCATATACCAGTAATGTGGAGCAGCAGAACGTCTGTAGTGTACCATGGTCATATACCACTAATGTGAAGCAGAACGTATGCAGTGTACCATAGTCATATACCAATAATGTGGAGCAGCAAATCTGTAGTGTACCATAATAATTAACAGTAATGTGGAGCAGAACGTCTGTAGCGTACTATTATCATACAAAAGTATTGTGGAGCAGCACGTTTGTAGTGTACCATGGTCATATACCAGTAATGTGGAGCAGCATCTCTATACTGTACCTTGGTCACATACCAGAAATGTGGAACAGAACGTTTGTAGTGTACAATGGTCATATACCAGTAATGTGGAGCAACAGAACGTCTATAGTGTACCATAGTCATATACCAGTAATGTGGAGCAGAATATCTCTAGTGTACCAAAGTCATGTACCAGAAATGTGGAGCAGCACGTATGTAGAGTACCATGGTCATATGCCGTAATGTGGAGCAAAACGTCGGTAGTGTACCATAGTCATATACCAGAAATGTGGAGCACAACGGCTGCATTGTACCATAATCATATAGCAGTAATGTGGAGCAGCATGTCTGTAGTGTACCATGGGCATATACAAGAAATGTGGAGCAGAACGTCTGTAGTGTACTATAGTCATATTCCAGAAATGTGGAGCAGCACGTCTGCAGTGTACCATGGTCATATACCAGTAATGTGCAGCAGAACGTCTGTATTGTACCATAGTCATATAACAGTAATGTGGAGCAGAACGTCTATAGCGTTCCAAAGTATTATACCAGTAATGTGGACCAGCAAAAGTCTGTAGTGTACCATGGTCATATACCACTAATGTGGAGCAGAACGTCTGTAATGTACCATGGACATATACCAACAATGTGGAACAGAACGTCTATAGTGTACCATAGTCATATACCAGTAATGTGGAGAAGAACTTCTATAGTGTACCATAGTCATATACCAGTAATGTGGAGCAGAAAGTTACTCGTGTACCATGGCCACATACAAGTAATATGGAGCAGCAGAAACTCTGTCATATACCAGTAATGTGTAGCAGCAGACCGTCTGTAGTGTACCATAGTCATATACCAGTAATGTGGAGCAGAACGTCTGTAATGTACCTTGGTCATATACCAGTAATGTGGAGCCGCATGTCTGTAGTGTACCATGGTCATATATCAGTAATGTGGAGCAGAACGTCAGTAGTGTACCACAGTTATATAAGAGAAATGTGGAGCACAACAGCTGTAGTGTACCATAGTCATATACCATTAATGTGGAGCAGAATGTCTGTAGTGTACCATGGTCATATACAAGTAATGCGGGACAGAACGTCTGTAGTGTACTATAGTCATATTCCAGAAATGTGGAGCAGCACGTCTGTACTGTACCATGGTCATATACCAGTAATGTGGAGCAGAACGTCAGTAGTATACCATAGTCAGTTACCAGAAATGTGGAGCACAACGGCTGTAGTGTACCATACTCATATACCAATAATGTGGAGCAGCATGTCTGTAGTGTACCATGGTTATATACAAGTAATGTGGAGCATAACGTCTGTAGTGTACTATGGTCATATACCAGAAATATGGAGCAGCACGTCTGTAGTGTACCATAATCATATACCAGTAATATGGAGCAGCAACACGTCTGTAGTGTACCATAGCCATATACCAGTAATATGGAACAGCAGAACGTCTGTAGTGTACCATAATCAACACCTCCGTAGTGAACCATAGTCATATACCAGTAATGTGGAGCAGAATGTCTGTAGTGTACCATGGTCATATACCAGTAATGTGGAGCAGAACGTCAGTAGTCTACCATAGTCATATACCAGTAATTTGGAGGACAACGGCTGTAGTGTACCATAGTCATATACCAGTAATATGGAGCACCATGTCTGTAGTGTACCATAGTCATATACTGTGGATGCATAACGCCTGTAGTGTACTATGGTCATATAACAGAAATGTGGAGCAGCACGTCTCTAGTGTACCGTAGTCATATACCAGTAATGTGGAGCAGCAGACCGTCTGTAGTGTACCATAGTTATATACCAGTAATGTGAAGCAACACTTCTGTAGTGTACCATAGTTATATACCATTAATATGGAGCATCAGAATATCTGTAATGTACCATAGCCATATACCAGTAATGTGGAGCAGAATGTCTGTAATGTACCATGATCATATACCAATAATATGGAGCAGCACGTCTGCGGTGTACCATAGTCATATACCAGTAATGTGGAGCAGAACGTCTGTAGCGTACAATTATTCATATACCAGTAATGTGGAGCGGAAAGTTTCTAGTGTACCATAGTCATATTCCAGTAATATGGAGCAGCAGAACGTCTGTAGTGTACCATAGTCATACACCAGTAATGTGGAGCAGCACGTCTGTAGTGTACCTTGGACATATACCAGTAATGCGGAGCAAGACCTCTGTAGTGTACCACAGTCATATACCAGTAATGTGGAGCAAGAGAACGTCTGTAGTGTAAGTACCATATTCATATACCAGTAATGTGGAACAGAAATTCTGTAGTGTACCATAATCATATACCAGTCATGTGAAGCAGCAGAATGTCTATATTGTACCATAGTCATATACCAGTAATGTGGAGCAGCATGTCTGTAGTGTACCATAGTCATATACCAGTAATGTTGAGCAGCAGAAACTCTGTACTGTACTATGGTCACATACCAGTAATATGGAGCAGAACGTCTGTAGTGTTCCATAGTCATATACCAGTAATGTGGAGCAGAACGTTTGTAGTGTACCATGGTCATATACCACTAATGTGGAACAAAATGTCTGTAGTCTATCATAGTCATATACCAGTAATATGGAGCAGAACCTCTGTAGTGTACCATAATCATATACCAGTAATGTGAAGCAGCAGAACGTTTATAGTGTACTATAGTCATATAACAGTAATATGGAGGAGACCGTATGTAGTGTACCATAGTCATATACCAATAATGTGGAACAGAGAGTTTGCAGTGTACCATAGTCATATACCAGTAATGTGGAGCAGAACGTCTGTAGTGTACCATAATCATATACCAGTAATATGGAAAAGAACGTCTGTAGTGTACCAAGGTACTTTGGTAGGAATGTGGAGCAGCACGTCTGTAGTATACCATAGTCATATACCAGTAATATGGAGCAGAACCTCTATAGTGTACCCTAGTCATATACCAGTGATGTGGAGCACAACGGCTGTAGTGTACCATAGTCATATACCAGTAATGTGGAGCAGCAAGTCTGTAGTGTAAGATGGTCATATACCAGTAATGTGTAGCAGAACGTCTGTAATGTACCATGGTCATATACATGTAACGTGGAGCAGCAGCACGTCTGTAGTGTGCTATAGACATATACCAGTAATGTGGAGCAGCAGAACATGTGTATTGTACCATAGTTATATATCAGTAATGTGTAGAACCACCTCTGTGGTGCACCATAGTGTAACACCAGTAATGTGGAGCAGCAGAACATCTGTAGCGTAACATAGTCATATACCAGTAATGTGGAGCAGAATGTCTGTAGTGTACCATGTTCATATACCATTAATGTGGAGCAGAACGTCTGTAGTGTAAGAAGGTCATATACCAGTAATGTGGAGCTGAATGCCAGTAGTGTACCATATTCATATACTAGTATTGTGGAGCAGAACGTCTGTAGTATACCATAGTCATATACCAGTAATGTGTAGCACCACGTCTGTGGTGTACCATAGTCTTCTACCAGTAATGTGGAGCAGCACGACGTCTGTAGCGTACCATAGTCATGTACCAGTAATGTGGAGCAGAACGTCTGTAATGATGGTCATATACCATTAATGTGGAGCAGAACGTCTGTAGTGTACTATTGTCATATACCAGTAATATGGTGCAAAACGATCTGATGTACCATAGCCATATACCAGTAATGTGGAGCAGAACATCTATAGTGTATCATAGTAATATGACATTAATATGTAGCGGAACGGCTGTAGTGTACCATAGTTATATTACAGTAATATGAAACAGAACGTCTGTAGTGTACCATAGTCATATACCAGTAATGTGGAGCAGAACGTCTCTAGTGTACCGTAGTCATTTACCAGTAAAATGGAGCAGAATGTCTGTAGTGTACCATAGTCATATACCAGTAATGTGAAGTAGAACGTCTGTAGTGTACCAAAGTCATATACCAGTAATGTGGAGCAGAACGTCTATAGTGTACCATAGTCATATACCAGTAATGTGGAGCATCACGTCTTTAGTGTACCATGGTCATATACCAGTAATATGGAGCAGCAGAACGTCTGTAGTGTACCATGGTCATATACCACTAATGTTGAGCAGATCATCTGTAATGTACCATGGTCATATACCAATAATGTGGAGCAGCACGTCTATAGTGTACGATAGTCATATACCAGTAATGTGGAGCAGAACTTCTGTAGTGTACAATAGTCATATACCAGTAATGTGGAGCAGAAAGTGTATCGTGTACCATAGTCATATACAAGTAATATGGAGCACCTGAACGTCTGTAGTGTACCATATTCATATATCACTAATGTGTATCAGCACGTCTGCAGTGTACCGTGGTCATATACCAGTAATGTGGAGCAGAACATCTGTAGTGTACCAGAGTCATATATCAGTAATGCTGAGCAACAAAAAGTCTGTAGTGTACAATAGTCATATAACAGTAATGAAGAGCAGAAATTCTGTAGTGTACCATAGTCATATACCACTCATATGGAGCAGGAGAATGTCTGTATTGTATCATAATCATATACCAGTATTGTGGAGCAGCACGTCTTTAGTGTACCATAGTCATATACCAGTAATGTTGAGCAGCAGAACATCTGTAGTGTACCATGGTCATATACCAGTAATATGGAGCAGAACGTCTGTAGTGTTCCATAGTCATATGCCAGTAATGTGGAACAGCAGAACGTCTGTAGTGTACCATGGTCATATACCACTAATATGGAGCAACACGTCTGTAGCGTACCATAGTCATATACCATTAATGTGGAGCAGCACCTCTGTAGTGTAGAATAATCATATACCAGTAATGTGTTCCAGAAACGTCTGTAGTGTACCATAGTCATACAAAAGTAATATGGAGCACCACGTCTGTAGTGTACCATGGTCATATACCAGTAATGTGGAGTAGCACATCTATAGTCTACCTAAGTCATATACCAGAAATTTGGAACAGAACGTCTATAGTGTACCATGGTCATATACCAGTAATGGGGAGCAACAGAACGTCTGTAGTGTACCATGTTCATATACCAGTAATGTGGAGCAGAATATCTGTAGTGTACCATATCCATGTACCAGTAATGTGGAGCAGCACGTATGTTGAGTACCATGGTCATATACCACTAATGTGGAGCAGAACGTCAGTAGTGTACCATAGTCATACACAAGAAAGGTGGACCACAACAGCTGTAGTATACCATAGTCATATACCAGTAATGTGGAGCAACATGTCTATAGTGTACTATGGTCATATACAAGAAATTTGGAGCAGAACTTCTGTAGTGTACTGTGGTCATATACCAGAAATGTGGAGCAGCACGTCTATAGTGTACAATAGTCATATACCAGTAATTTGGAGCAGCAGAACGTCCGTAGTGTACCATAGTCATATAACAGAAATGTGGAGCAGAACGTCTGTAATGTACCTTGGTCATATACCAGTAATGTGGAGCCGCACGTCTAGAGTGTACCATAGTCATATACCAGTAATGTAGAGCAGAACGTCAGTAGTGTACCATGGTCATATACCAGAAATGTTCAGCACAACGCATGTAGTGTACAATACTCATACACCATTAATGTGGAGCAGCATGTCTGTAGTGTACCAGTGTCATATACAAGTAATGTGGAGAAAAACGTCTGTAGTGTACTATGGTCATATACCAGAAATGTGGAGCAGCACGTCTGTAGTGTACCATCGTCATATACCAGTAATGTTGAGCAGAACGTCAGTAGTGTACCACAGTCAGATACCAGAAATGTGGAGCACAACGGCTGTCGTGTACCATAGTCATATACCAGTAATGTGGAGCAGCATGTCTGAAGTGTACCATGGTCATGTACAAGTAATGTGGAGCAGAACGTCTGTAGTGTACTATGGTCAAATACTAGAAATTTGGAGCAGCAAGTCTGTAGTCTACCATTGTCATATACCAGTAATGTGGAGCAGCAACACGTCTGTAGTGTACCATAGTCATATACCAGTAATGAGGAACAGCAGAACGTCTGAAGTGTAACATAGTCATATACTAGTAATGTGGAGTAACACGTCTGCAGTGCAACATAGACATATACCAGTAATGTGGAGCAGAACGTCAGTAGTGTACCATAGTCATATACCAGTAATTTGGAGGACAACGGCTGTAGTGTACCATAGTCATATATCAGTAATTCGGAGCAGAATATCTGTAGTGTATCATGGTCATATAACAGTAATGTGGAAAAGATCGTCTGTAGTGTACTATGGTCATATGCCAGAAATGTGGAGAAGCACGTCTCTTGTGTACCAGAGTCATATATCAGTAATGTGGAGCAGCAGAACGTCTGTAGTTTACCATAGCTATATACCAGTAATGTGGAGCAGCACGTCTGTAGCGTACCATAATTATATACCATTAATATGGAGCAGCAGAATATCTGTAATATACCATAGTCATATACTAGTAATATGGGGCAGAATGTTTGTAATGTACCATGATCATATACCAATCATGTGGAGCAGCACGTCAATAGTGTACCGTAGTCATATACCAGTAATGTGGAGCAAAACGTCTGTAGTATACCATAGTCATATACCAGTAATGTGGAGCAAAAAGTTTGTAGTGTACCATAGTCATATACCATTAATATGGACCAGCAGAACGTCTGCAGTGTACCATAGTCATATACCAGTAATGTGGAGCAGCACGGCTGTAGTGTACGATGGACATATACCAGTAATGCGGAGCATCACGTCCGTAGTGTACTACAGTCATATACCAGTAATGTGGAGCAACAGAACGTCTGTAGTGTACCATAATCATATACCGGTAATGATGAACAGAAATTCTGTAGTGTACCATAGTCATATACTAGTCATGTGAAGCAGCAGAATGTCTGTATTGAACCATAGTCATATACCAGTAATGTGGAGCAGCACGTCAGTAGTGTACCATAGTCATATACCAGCAATGTTGAGCAGCAGAACCTCTGTAGTGTACCATGGTCATATACCTGTAATATGGAGCAGAACGTCTATAGCGTTCCATACTCATATACCAGTAATGTGGAGCAGCAGAACGTCTGTAGTGTACAATGGTCATATACCAATAATGTGAAACAGAACGACTGTAGTGTTTCATAGTCATATACCAGTAGAGTGGAGCAGAAATTCTGTAGTTTACCATAATCATATTCCAGTAATGTGGAGCAGAACGTCTGTAGTATACCATAATCATATACCAGTAATGTGGAACAGAATGTCTGTAGTGTACCATGGTCATACACCAGTAATGTGAAGCAGCACGTCTGTAGTGTACCATGGTCATATACCAGTAATGTGGAGCAAAACATCTGTAGTGTACCATAGACATATACCAGTAATATGGAGCAGCTGATCGTCTGTAGTGTACCATGATCATATACGAGTAATGTGGAGCAGAACGTCTGTAGTGTACCCTAGTCATATACCAGTAATGTGGAGCACAGCGGCTGTAGTGTAACATAGTCATATACCAGTAATGTGGAGCAGCACGTCTGTAGTATAAGATGGTCATATACTAGTAATGTGGAGCAGATCGTCTGTAGTGGACGTCTGCAGTGTACCATAGACATATACCAGTAAAGTGGAGCAGCACAACGTGTGTAGTGTACTGTAGTGTACCATAGTCATATACCAGTAATGTGTAGCACGACGTCTGTGGTGTACCATAGTCTTATACCAGTAATGTGGAGCAGCAGAACGTCTGTAGCGTACCATAGTCATATACAAGTAATGTGCAGCAGAACGTCTGTAATGAACCATGTTCATATACCATTGATGTGGAGCAGAACGTCTATAGTGTACCAACGTCATATACCAGTAATGTGGAGCAGAATGTCAGTAGTGTACCATAGTCATATACCAGTATTGTGGAGCAAAACGTCTGTAGTGTACCATAGTCATATACCAGTAATGTGTAGCACCAAGTCTGTTCTGTACCATAGTCGTATACCAGTAATGTGGAGCAGCAGGATGTCTGTAGCGTACTACAGTCATATACCAGTAATGTGGACAAGAATGTCTGTAATGAACCATGGTCATATACCATTGATTTGGAGCAAAACGTCTGTAGTGTACCAAAGTCACATACAAGTAATATGGTGCAAAACGTTTTGGTGTACCTTAGTCATATACCAGTAATGTGGAGCAGAACATATGTAGTGTATCATACTCATATAGCAGTAATGTGTAGCAGAAAGTTTGTGATTGTAAAATAGTCATATTCCAGTAATATGGAGCAGAACGTCTGTACTGTACCATAGTCACATACGAGTAATGTGGAGCAGAACATGTGTAGTGTACCGTAGTCATATACCAGTAAAATGGAGCAGAACGTCTGTAGTTTACCGTAGTCATATATCAGTAATGTGGAGCAGAAAGTCTGTAGTGTACCATAGTCATATACCAGTAATGAGTAGGAGAACGTCTGTAGTGTACCACAGTCATATGCCAGTAATATGGAGCAGCACGTCTGTGGTGTACCATAGTCATACACCAGTAATGTGAAGCATCACTTCTGTAGTGTACCATAGACATATATCAGTAAAGTGGAGCAACAAAGCGTCTATAGTTTACCATAGTCATATGACAGAAATGTGGAGTAGAACATCTATAGTGTCCCATAGTCTTGTACCAGTAATATATATCAGAACGTCTGTAGTGTACCATAGTCATATACCAGTAATTTAGAGCAGCAGAACATCTGTTGTATACAATAGTCATACCAAGTAATATGGAGCAGCACGTCTGCAGTGTACCATAGTTATATACCAGTAATGTGGAGCAGAACGTCTGTAGTGTACCATGGTCATATACCAGTAATGTGGAGCAGCACGTCTGTAGTGCACCATAGTCAAATAACAGTAATGTGGAGCAGAACGTCTGTAGTGTACCATAGTCATATACCAGTAATGTGGAGCAGGAAGTCTGTAGTGTACAATAGTCATATACCATAATGTGGAGCAGCAAAACATCTGTAGTGTACCATAGTCATATACCAGTAATGTGGAGCAGCACGTCTATAGTGTACCATGGTCATATACCAGTAATGTGGAGCCGAATGTCTGTAGTGTACCATAGTCATATACCGCTAATGTGGAGATGAAAGTCTATAGTGTACCATACTCATATACCAGAAATGTGGAGCAGCACCTCTTCAGTGTACCATAGTCATATACCAGTAATGTGGAGGAGAACTTCTGTAGTGTACCATAGTCATATACCAGTAATGTGGAGGAGAACTTCTGTAGTGTAACATAGTCATATACCAAAAATGTGTAGTAGCAGAACGTCTATAGTGTACCATAGTCATACACCATTAATGTGGAGCAGCACGTCTGTGGTGTACCATAGTCATATACCAGTAATATGGAGAAGATTAACGTCTGTAGTGTACCATAATCATATATCAGTAATGTGGAGCAGCATGTCTGTAGTGTACTATGGTCATATGCAAGTAATGTGGAGCAGAACGTCTGTTTTGTACTATTGTCATATACCAGAAATGTGGAGCAGCATGTCTGTAGTCTACCATTGTCATATACCAGTAATGTGGAGCAGCAGCACGTCTGTAGTGTACTATAGTCATATAAAAGTAATGTGGAACAGCAGAACGTCTGAAGTGTAACATAGTCATATACTGGTAAGGAGGAGCAAGACGTCTGTAGTGCACCATAATCATATACCAGTAGTGTGGAGCAGAACCTCTGTAGTGTACGATGGTCATATACCAGTAATGTGGAGAAGAACGTCAGTAGCGTACCATAGTCATATACCAGTAATATGGAGGACAACGGCTGTAGTGTACCATAGTCATATACCAGTAATGTGGAGCAGCATGTCTGTAGTGTACCATGGTCATATACCAGTAATGTGGAGAAGAACGTCTATAGTGTACTATGTTCATATGCCAGAAATGTGGATAAGCATGTCTCTTGTGTACCAGATTCATATACCAGTAATGTGGAGCAGCAGAACGTCTGTAGTTTACCATAGCTATGTACCAGTAATGTGTAGCAGCACGTCTATAGTGTACCATAGTTATCTACGGTTAATGTGGAGGAGCAGAATATCTATAATGTACCATAGTCATATACCAGTAAAGTGGAGCAGAAATTCTGTAGTTTACTATAATCATATTCCAGTAACGTGGAGCAGAACGGCTGTAGTGTACCATAATCATATACCTGTAATGTGGAACAGAACGTCTGTAGTGTACCATGGTCATACATCAGTAATGTGGAGCAGGACGTCTGTACTGTACTATGGTCATATACCAGTAATATGGAGCAAAAAATCTGTAGTGTACCATAGTCATATACCAGTAATATGGGGCAGCTGAACGTCTAAAGTGTACCATGATCATATACCAGTAATATGGAGCAGAACGTCTGTAGTGTACCTTAGTCATATACCAGTAATGTGGAACACAGCGGCTGTAGTGCACCATAGTCATATACCAGTAATGTGGAGCAGCACGTCTGTAGTGTAAGATGGTCATATACGAGTAATGTGGAGCAGAACGTCTGTAGTGGATCATGTTCATATACCAGTAATGTGGAGCATCAGCACGTCTGCAGTGTACAATAGACATATACTAGTGAAGTGGAGCAGCAGAACGTGTGTAGTGAACCATAGTCATATACTAGTACTGTGTAGCACCACGTCTGTGGTGTACCATAGTCTTATGCCAGTAATGTAACGCAGGAGAACGTCTGTAGCGTACCATAGTCATATACCAGTAATGTGCAGCAGAACGTCTGTAATGAACCATGTTCATATACCATTAATGTGTAGCAGAACGTCTGTAGTGTACCTAGGTCATATACCAGTAATGTGGAGCAGAATGTCAGTAGTGTACCATAGTCATATACCAGAATTGTGGAGCAAAACGTCTGTAGTGTACCATAGTCATATACCAGAAATGTGTAGCACCACGTCTGTGGTGTACCATAGTCTTATACCAGTAATGTGCAGCAGCAAAACGTCTGTAGCGTACCATCGTCATATACCAGTAATGTGGAGCAGAACGACTCTAATGAACCATGGTCATATACCATTAATGTGGGGCAGAACATCTGTAGTGTACCATAGCCACATACCAGTAAGATGGTGCAAAACGTTTTGGTGTAACATAGTCATATACCAGTAATGTGGAGCTGAACATATGTAGTGTATCATACTCACATAGCAGTGATGTGTAGCAAAAAGTCTATGATTGTACAATAGTCATATTCCAGTAATATGGAGCAGAACGTCTGTAGTGTACCATAGTCACATACCAGTAATATGGAGCAGAACATCTGTAGTGTACCGTAGTCATATACCAGTAAAATGGAGCAGAACGTCTGTAGTTTACCGTAGTCATGTACCAGTAATGTGGAGCAGAACGTCTGTAGTGTACCATAGTCATATACCAGTAATGTGGAGGAGAACGTCTGCAGTGTACCACAGTCATATACCAGTAATATGGAGCAGCACGCCTGTAGTGTACCATAGTCATATACCAGTAATATGGAGCATCACGTCTGTAGGTTACCATAGACAAATATCAGTAAAGTGGAGCAACAAAAAGTCTGTAGTTTACCATATTCATATAACAGAAATGTGGAGTAGAACATCTATAGTGTCCCATAGTCATGTAACAGTAATATGTAGCAGAACGTCTGCAGTGTACCAAATTCATATACCAGTAATTTTGAGAAGCAGAACATCTCTAGTGTACAATAGTCATATACCAGTAATATGGAGCAGCACGTTTGTAGTGTGCCCTAGTCATATACCAGTAATGTGGAGCAGAACGTCTGTAGTGTACCATGGTCATATACCAGTAATGTGGAGAAGCGCGTCTGTAGTGCACCATAGTCAAATAACAGTAAAGTGGAGCAGAACGTCTGTAGTGTACCATAGTCATATACCAGTAATGTGGAGCAGGAAGTCTATAGTGTACCATAGTCATATACCATAATGTGGAGCAGCAGAAGGTCTGTAGTATACCATAGTCATATACCAGTAATGTGGAGCAGCACTTCTAGAGTGTACCATTGTCATATACCAGTAATGTGGAGCAGCAGAACGTCTGTAGGGTACCATGGTCATATACCGCTAATGTGGAGCTGAAAGTCCATAGTATACCATACTCATATACCAGAAATGTGGAGCAGAACCTCTCCAGTGCACCAAAGTCATATACCAGTAATGTGGAGCAGAACTTCTGTAGTGTACCATAGTCATAAACCAGTAATGTGGAGCAGCAGAACGTCTATAGTCTACCATAGTCACACACAATTAATAAGAAGCAGCACGTCTATGGTGTACCATAGTCATATACCAGTAATAGGGAGAAGATTAACGTCTGTAGTGTACCATAGTCATATACCAGTAATATGGAGGAGAACGTCTGTAGTGTACCATAGTCATATAACAGTAATGTGGAGCAGAACGTCTGTAGTGTACCATAGTCATATACCAGTAATGTTGAGCAGCAGAACGTCTGTAGTGTACCATAGTCATATACCAGTAATGTGGAGCATCACGTCTGTAGCGTACCATGGTCATTTACCAGTAAAGTGGAGCAGCAGAACGTCTGTAGCGTACTATGATTATATACCGCTAATGTGGAGCAGAAAGTCTATAGTGTACCATACTCATATACCAGTAATATGGAGCAGAACCTCTGCAGTATACGATAGTCTTATGCAAGATATGTGGAGCAGAACGTCTGTAGTGTACCATATTCATATACCATTAATGTGGAGACGGAGAACGTATGTAGTGTACTAGAGTCATATACCAGTTATATGGAGCAGCACGTCTATGGTGTACCATAGTAATATACCAGTAATCTGGAGAAGAAGAACGTCTGTAGTGTACCATGGTCATATACCAGTAATGTGTAGCAGAACGTCTGTAGTGTACCATGGTCATATAACGGTAATGTGGAGCAGCGCCTCTGTAGTGTACCATAGTCAAATACCAGTAATGTGGAGCAAAACGTCTGTAGTGTACCATAGTCATATACCAGTAATGTGGAGAAGAAAGTCTGTAGTGTACCATAGTCTTATAACATAATGTGGAGCAGCAGAACGTCTGTAGTGTGCCATAGACATATACCAGTAATATGGAGCAGCAAGTCTAGAGTGTACAATGGTCATATACCAGTAATGTGGTGCAGCAGAACGTCTGTAGTGTACCATGGTCATATACCGCTAATGTAGAGCTGAAAGTCTATAGTGTACCATACTCATATACCAGAAATGTGGAGCAAAACCTCTGCAGTGTACCATAGTCATATACCAGTAAGGTGGAGCAGAACGTCTGTAGTGTACCATAGTCATATACCAGTAATGTGGATTAGCAAAACGTCTATAGTGTACCATCGTCACACACCATTAATGTGAAGCAGCACGTCTGTGGTGCACCATAGTCATATACCAATAATATGGTGTACCATACTCATATACCAGAAATGTGGAGCAAAACCTCTGCAGTGTACCATAGTCATATACCAGTAAGGTGGAG
>JAUUDZ010293153.1:0-16547 GCA_032361705.1 Panulirus versicolor | reverse complement strand
ATATATGTGTGGTTAACTAGCAGAATAGGGGCACTATGATACAATACATTATACAGGTTTGGTTACGAATTTTTGTGGCTTTGTGGAGTATAAGGGCGACCCCAAATATTAGGCTCAGACCCCCATTACAACCCCAGACAGCTTCTCTGTATTAAGATTAACAGAGTTTACAGGGAAAAGGTCAACAGCAGAGAAGATGTTGAAGGTACGTTCTGAAGAAATTCCAGAATACTTTACGACCCAGTGATATCATTGTGTTTACGGTACATCGTTTCACTCGACGGATCAGGTGAAGCGATGGCTTACCATGTATCTTATGGAGACAGTGTGAAGTGTCTTGCCGGGCACAGGGAGAAAACCGAATCTCCTAAGATGTAAATAATGATACTGGTAAAGGCACTAACATTATCAGGTAGGTAGAAAGACACTTCCAAACAAAAAGACAATCTGAGTTTGTTAAGGTGTCTTAAGGCAACCCTTCCAGACATGACACACCTCCTGTGTCGCTGGCACGATGCCCCAACTCTCTCACCTGCTCCTCACATGGGCAGCGTATGTTTAATGAGACGAACCTTTTGAGGTAGAGTTCTCCATCTTTAGACCACCGGTATTAACGGTGTTCCTGTGAAGATGGTCTGTCATGTGGCTTCATGGAGTTAACCAGTCTTCCACTGTAGTCGTGTGTGTATTATTATCTGGTTGTACTAAGATTGAAGAGACGCGTGAGTGACGGCTGAGGCCATGGGTGGTGAGGCATGGCGGTGGTGTGAGGCGGGTGGGTGGGTGGGCCGTCTCTGAACCACCACAACTGGTTGGAACAAACTCCAGGCTCATCATGAGTCCAGCACGTCACCTGACCCGCCGCTAACTATCTACACACCACCAAATTACAGGTTAAATAATGTTAATAACGTCCGCTCTTCCAGAATAATGCCCTGCGTGTGCGGCTATTTCTTTGGCCTTATATATTTACCTGGGGACGAATTTAATGACACAAATAGGAATGGCTAGTGGAGAATGACGTTTGTAGAGTCCACGTTTGCGATTGGTCAAGACCAATGACGTCAGGAGAGGATGCCTCCGAGTGGCTGTTAATAAGGTCAGGTTGGGTCATATTGGTCTGAGAGCTGAAGGTGAGGAGAGACTACAGCAGTGCTCGCAGGGATGTCACCCTCCTCATCATAGATGGCGGCTGGTGTTTGATCTTATCGACACCCCCTACACCCCCAGGTCAAGAGCCCCATCCACACACCCCCAACACCAATTGATACGTTCATCTTAATGACGTAGCAGCTTCAACAAGACGGTACTGTCCATAGGCGTGATGGCCAGGCGTTTGACCTTAACCTTACGAGTTAGGTCAAAGTCCGTGCCATCATACCAAGGGGTTGTACCGTCATGCTCAAGGTTCATATCGCCGTGATTAAGGGGTTAAAAAAAGAAATAAACAGTAGCCAATTTGCGTTTAAAAGATAAAACTAAATTCTATATACGAGAAACTATCTGCATTTAAATTACACGGGATACGCATGGTTCAGTATCCATAGATATGCATGGGAAAAATAGCACAAAAATATTTGAGAACAAAATATACGTGCATCTGTATGACACGCAGACTTTGTAAGTGGATGGATGGTCATCAGTGTCAAAACAAGCAGGAATAATACCCACTGGTGTGGCGAGAGTCAGGTCTCACCTCACGGGGATCAATGAAACGCTTTCATTCTTTGATCCGCTAATCATTTCTTGTTCTTTTTTATATTGGAATGAAAGCCTGGATGGCAAGTTCGATTAGTGCGCTCACTTTTCGTAAGGAAATCATTAGAGAGACGGAGGGAAGGATGATGAATCACTTTAGCAGAATCACGTCATACACTCCGAATAATGTGGTACCAGTGTTTACCATAAGCACGAGTGAACACTCCACCTCACACCCGTTGAGACAGAATGGTTCATTCTTACGTATGTGCACCTATTATAGTAACAGCAAGCATAAGAACTGACCAGTCCGCTACAAATATTCTATCTCCGCTTTTCTGGGTACACTGAAACTCTCCATACAGATATTTACCTTCGTGTAGAGGCAGTTCATCTTTTATTACATAATTTCAAACTGTTTTCCTCATCATCTCATAACTGACGTATGTCAGTTTAAATGGTATACTGATTTGTGTCGTGCGTACGTGCACTTGTGTGAGGCTTCCAGGTATAAACATCAGTTCTTTACGGGTGTTGTTTACTTGGTCTTCTTCCACGGCGTTCGTGAGAGGCCCCGTTTTCTTTGTCCCTGTTTCTTGCTGTTCTTCATCTGAATATTTTTAATTCTCAACCCCAAGCCCCTGCACGCACGTGTGCCTGGGTTCCGGCATGCGTGCGGAGCATCGACGTGCATGTTAGTGGAAATTTCACGGGGGGGTAATGCAAGAGGTTTACTGTTGATAAACAGCGGGCCGGTCGGCCGGCGACGCGCCCATCTAATTCACTGAGGATTTCTCCCAGCACGCACGGGCCTCCTCCAACCAGGTTCAACCCAAACTCTACACCTCTGTTTTAGTCTGGATATAAAAAAAAGCCTTTCATCTACCTACCTACTTATCTATCACACACACACACACACACACACACACACACACACACATATACAGTTCCACAGCATCATGATAGTTTAGCTTGCTATATAAAGCCTAACATAATAATTATGAAAATTGTGCGCTAAAATTACGACAGTCAAGTTATAGCAACAATACTATAACAATTAACGCTGGAAATAGCTTCATTACGTGTCGTAAATGCATCTAAAAATAAATGCACGTTATATATTCTCAAAGATCAGAATTATATTTAGCGTTTTGAGTATCTTCCCGACCACAGCCCTCGTCGAGATGATTTTCACGAGGGGCAAGTGCTGTGTGTTCCCACCAGAGTAATTTCGCTAGCTCTTCTCACCAGTAACACCATGAACAACATTTCCAACTGTCGTATGAACACTAGCCACAAAGATGGTATCCTACTGGAGGGAGGGAGGATGGCTGACCTGTGAAAGGGCCTGTGCACCCCCATCCCCTTTTCCAAGCAAGGGTCTGGAAGCTGTATCCTGGACCGAACGATAGTGGCCACTCCCGGCGCCGCTGGCAAATTCAAAAAAAGCTAATTGTACAAACGTTATCAAATTTAACCAAATTCATTTAAGCTCGGCTAAACTTAGACTAAGTACCGTTGGATTTAGTTAACTTTGCTCGAGCAATTTTAAATGAATAACAAGGTGCGCGAAATTCCACAGGCAGAAGCGACTCTGCCGCTACCCTGCGTCAGGTTGGGTGAGGTGGTTCCCGAGGAGTTAAGACAGCTGCTGATGACGGTGGACTTTCTTCACTGCAGCTGCGGAGGAGAGCACGCGAGGCGCGCTACCGTCGGTACTGCAGCAGTGCCGGCATCCCTCAGCAGCGGACGAAACCTTCGTCCTAGAGACTCACCTCCCTGGCTTCACCTGGCCACCTACTGGAACCTAATCACCGCCACGTGACACAGTTACATGATGTAATGATAACGTCCGAAACATTATAGTTTCTCGTCCTTATGTTATGGTATTAACGTCATAGTTGCAGACGGAAAGTCACAGACCTTAACAGAATCAAGTCCCAGAGAAAGAATGAGTTTTACAGTTGCATAAATTCCCTCGCTGACTTTATCTTTTTTCTTAAATCTTCAGCCACCGATAAAGTAACGAAGCCATTCATCAACTTTACTACAACTTACAAAACCAGTAGGACCCGTAAGGAGGAAAGGAGGAGGTGATCACTGAGCCGAGGGTGACTTGCTTGTGCCCGTTCCCCAATCTCAAGGCGCGTCCCCATACAGCTCGCTGGTCATGTTCACTAGATTGCGTGCAGTACTGCAGCTCCCCAGTGGAGCCCACCACGACACTGACAACCAACAACAGCCATCTCCTTCTTTAGAATACTGACTGAACTCAGTGCGACTCACCTTCAACGGTACGGAAATGCATTACAACTTTCTCTTTTATTTGTTACTGGAGATTTCCTTCGTCCTTACGGGGCCTGTGACACCCGATTCCTGTAGCTGTCCTAACCTCCTTCCATCATGCGGAGCCAGTAACCCCAACTCTTCCAACCGGGTCAACACGTCGAGGGCAAGTTCCTCTGCATGCTGCTACACACGCTTCCTTGCACTTCTACCGAAGTTCCTTTCATATCATGACGTGACCTCCGAATCTTGCTTCACGAAGCGGGGTAGAGCACACGGCCGCTGGCCACCAGACAGATCAGGTACAGGATCAAGAAGAAACCTCAGTTCTTGGGGGATGGAAACGTAGTAAGACAGCAGACCGTGAGGTGATGCCACGGAAAAAAGCAGGGTGTAAAAAAAAAAATTGGGATTTAAAGCATTGTGCGTGGGCTGTTTTGGCAGTTTCTGGGCTTCGGCTTCTAGCTACCACACCCTTCCTCACCACCACACCCTTTCTAGCCAACACAACCTCACTCACCACCACCACGTTCCTTCCTCCCTGGCCACCATAATCTTCCTCAACACCATCACTCCCTCCCTCCCAGGCCACCACAACCTGAATGGCGGACGGAATTGTTCAGTGGTACAAGAAGGCCTATTAATAGTTCAATATGAACCTGGGGAGGGCGTCATGCTACCACAGCTGTTTTCTCAGAAGCTGTACCATACTGGGATTCTACACAACCAATCCAACTACTCTGGGTTCGAGTCAATCCGAGAAGCCGGCTCACAGCAAGCCCAGCTGTTCATCAGACCCTTTGGAAATGGTCTCTGAAAGAGTACTTGGTGTAAGCTGTATGTGTGTGTGTGCGTGGAGGGGGGGGGGGCATCCTGAGAGGGTCAAACTCCCTCCCCGTGCAGTACAAATGGGTAATTACTCAGCAAAACAAACAGTCTGCAGCTGATGATTTCATTACATGAGAGAGAAATGACCTGACGTTGATTGTGAACTCAAAAGAGTTGCCTTCAGCTCCACTGGGCCATGGAGGAGTCTAATGAACATCATATTTTATGACAGTTTCATGTGGGAACTTCCCAGTACAAACACGGGTAATTCTATTTACTTTACAACATGCTATTACCTAGTCTCTTATTACCACGAGGATTAACTTGAGCAAGAATTTTAGAAACATCAACTCACAATGTCTTACAAACGATAATGTGTTTACTGCAAAAAATATATATGTGAACAGAACACAAGTAGTTGTGTCAGTGTGTCTTCTTTTTTCAGATGGAATAAAGAAAATCATAATGACAGATTACTGGAGGAAAGAAACGAGCATATATGAAGGCAGGAGAGAATACACTAAGCAAGAGCAGGACAATGTGCACTGAGAAAAGGAAGGAGAATGTACACTATGAAAGGGTATGACGATGTATATTAAGCAAGGGCTGGACTGAACACTAAGAAAGGCCAAGACATTGTTTACTAAGCAATGACAGGACAATGTACACTACGAAAGGGTATGACAATGTACACTGAGCAAGGGCAGGACTTGAACACTAAGAAAGGCCGTGACAACTACACTAAGCAAGGGCAGGAAAATGAACACTAAGCAAAGACAGGACGATGAACACTTACCAAAGACGGGACAATGCCTTTGAAATGACGTTCGCTCGGCCGCCTAATTGACAGCGTGACCTTGACCCCACAACGTCCGTCAAAAGACTACCACATCCAGGACAAGTCAACTTCAGCCTCTGTAACAAAGATGAATTTTCTAACATTATCCTTTAATGGATCACTACGCTGTCGTACACAGACACTGACAGCCAGAGAGACTGGCAGATGAGGCATCAAGGTCTGCCGGCTTCATGATGGCTTGTGTAACACTATATAATTACGTATCATTACATATAATCATATCTAATTATGGACGATATCAAGATGATGAAACGGAAGCATCTGCTTCCACAACACCAGCAGTTTTTTCCCCTTACGTAAACAACACAAAACGTATAAAACCGCAAAAAGTATTTGACCTAAATATGAATGAAATCTGATAATATATGAGACAGCTACAAAAAGGATTTACGTAGGATCCTATGGAACGCCAAGGAACAAAGAACGTTTCATATATCGTGATCTCCATGGTTCCAAAAATGTCACACATACGTCACAAAGCAAACTGGGACCTAAATCTGGTAAGCTAAGCATATTAGGTAAAATTGCACTAAGATGTACAGTCACTCGCTTCACGTCTCTAGTTAAACCCAGACCAATGAGGCAACGTCTCCATTCGTCCATTTCAACCTGCTGTTTTCGCTAGCCCAGCTGTGTATTTGCTCAGCCAATAGGTTTTCATTTTTCTTTTTCATACACGTCTTTTGAGGTTAAACAAGCAGTTCTCAGCTAACTGAGAACGAGATGTTATGGACAGTATTTTACTGTCGAACCGTCAGCAATGTCGGTACATACTGTGCTGCATGCATCACAACGCTTTACTGAATACGGCCGATACTGTAGCATTAATATTAAATAATATAATCATTCTGTATAGACATATTAGCCATCCTGAACATACGACCCTTGGATATGACGGCCCGGCCTTTGACCTGAGACTTAGGCCATAACTCACGCCATCATACCCACGGGTAGGTCCTTCGTACTCCCAAAGTAAAGGCTGCAGCACCTGAGGGACACCGCAACTTACACCACGTTTGTTCCTCCCGCCCATCGCATTTGCTTTCCTTCGTCTGCTCGTGATTCCGTGTCTCTAAGTGTCCTCCCTACGACATTCGTAATACTCCTAACTCACATGCTTCTGGAGCAGTACAAAGGGTTCCACTCAGCTACGCTAACATCCAGGACGATACAGGCTATGTTCCGGGTATTACTCTTGTCCTGGGCACGTGGCAGTATAAGGGACGCCGCTGGCCTGACAACACTGAGCTGCAGCAAGACGGGAGGCTCCGCACTGAGATCCATACACCACCTTTTGGTACCTTCTGTAATACAGATACCTACAGCAGTTACTGATACCTGCTGCAGATACTGATATCTACTGCTGCGCTGTCTGGTACCTGCTGCAGATGTCGCCATCGACTGCAATCACTGATACCTGCTGCAGACACTGAAACCTGTAGCACTCATAGGTACCTACTGCAGTTACTATCCAGAGACCATTATCATACACTCCTGTCAACAGTAACTTATATTCGTCTAACACCTCACTAACAAGTGTGGCAGTTGCGTGTTCACTTCCTTCACCCACATATCTTCGAGATCTCACATAATTCAAGAATTAATTAATCATGGTTTGATCAGCTGGATGATCCAAGGACAAAACATCTGTGTAATTATGTTGGTACGTGTGTATTGTTCGTCTGCCGCTCATTAACGTAACTGGCTGAATGAATGTGTTCTTGGCCGCCCACACAGCTTCCTGAATAGTGGTGAGGGGTGGAGATGAAGGAAAGCCAGTGAGGGGTGGGGATGAAAGGAGAGCAGTGTAGGGAGGGGGGTGAGGGAACAGCAACCTGAGGTTGGGTGAGGTAATGGGCAATGTAGGGTGCAAAGAGGGAGGAGGCACTGTGGATTCACACGAGAGAAATTGTGGAACGGAATGAGACGATAGTATGGGATACATACGCGGGGAAGAGGCAGTGTAGGGTGGGGTTGGGGGTGTAGCACAACAGCTGGGATTGGTGACACTGGCTCTGAGGTTATTATCAGCTGTGTATGATGTGTGTTGCTGCCACACACGCCATGCCAAGTCTCCTCACTCTTCTTCACAGTGGTGCACACTCACACTGTCACCGAGGACTCACTTACTTATACATTCCTTTATGCTGACAGACTTTCATCTTTTATGAACTCTGGCGTTTAATTCATCTTCATTCAGACTCCAATACGTGGTCACTTTAACAACGCAACATTCACATGCAACTTGCTGTCTTCATCAAATCAACTTACCACCAGGATAAACTGGGTTACTAACACATCAACACAGCCAGATCGAAAGGAAACGTAACAACAAAAAGAGATACCAGAAGCATGACAAGAGTATCAAGAAAGAAGTTACCAACAAGGGTACAGAGAAGCAAGACCGTCAACAAATAAGGCCTCTAGAAGCTACAAGCAGTCAAATGTGGTAATGACAACTGACCCGTCGGTTGTTGAGTTCATGGGTGAGGCACTGTAGCTCAAAGGTTCAGTCATGACCTGTCATCAGCAGTACTGTTCCTGGTCGCGCTCCTCCGAAGAGAAGTGTAGTCAAAAGGCTCCACTCATGCCTTATCAAATCATATATCTTCAGACGGAATGCCACACAGGAAGATGGATCAAAGACTGGGATGTGGACAGTTGTGCTGTCACTGATCACACCTGTGTGAGGGAGCAAATGATAACTTGGCATCACTACGGCGCTACTGGTGGCACCTTCACACAACCAACACTTATGGTTAGACCCTATGTTGTCTTCACACTGTAAGGACCTTCATATCTCCCTTCTTAACCATAATCCTCCTTATCAGGTTCCTTCCCTAGCTTCCATACTACTTTTTCATATTCCTTTTATTATCTGTTCCTTCTACATGTTTTCCCTCATTCTACCATCAATTTTCACCCAATCGGAACATTCTTCAAATATTCTCCCACTTTTGCTTCATTTTTCTATTTCCTGTCGTACATGCTTCCTCCTCTACCCAAACTTGCTGCACAATTCCTTATATCATCTCTGCCACTCTCCTCCTCCTCCCCTGTACCGTCATGATCGGACAGGAGCAATAAATCTTATGACCTGACAAGCTCTGCATCACGGCGGAGCACCAGTGAGGCTGGAGTGACCCTGTGGTATAGTGAGGAGAGAACACGACCCTCGGCAGCCGAATGACAGCTGGCTGCCCACGGGTCATACCTTGACACGCCCGAGCATCAGATGCTTAGCCACTACCACCTATGCTGGAATGCGCCCATCTGTCTCCTGTCATGTCGCCGTCATGTGGGGTTAAATGAACCGCTGCGGACACCAGGGTGAGACATGATGGCCCCCAAGAATCTGCTGGCACGAGGATCAGATCACGGGTGAACACGAGCTGTGCGCGTCGGATCCCCGACATACATAAGATGAACAGGTTACCCGAGCAATTAGCGAAAACTGTGAGGTGTGTCCCTGGTGCATGGGACGTCCAGATTCATCCTCCCTTCTCTCCCCACCCCCAACTACCTCTATCTCTCTCCCTCTACTCTAAACTCACCCTCCGCTGTTCCGGGTCCCTCTCCTCTATCCCTTCTCTCTAGTGTGTCTCCCATAGTGCCTCTCTATCCCCCGTCCTGGGCCACCTATCCATCACGTCACCTTGCCGGCCTCGACAATCAGTATTCCAGACGGCCGCTCCCTCCATCCTTCTTGCTCTGGTCCCTGCCTATATAACGTCCCCCCTACCGCCGCCATGCTTCATTACCTCACTTCTACATGTCATTTTCGAAGCTTTTTTACTTTATTATTTGCTTCGTCAACTTATTTACTTTCATTCATTATTATTCATAACTTTTATCATATGCTAATCACTTCATACTCATATTTTTCTCCCTCAGCCTTGTATAACCAACCTTCTGACTGCCTCCACTTGGTACGTACTTCCTCTCTTATCTCTCTATTACCTCCCAGTAATTATTGTTTTTATTCTTATTGCCATCAATTTTACAACTACAAAATGACTTAAAAGATTTGGCTGAGAGAGAGAGAGAGAGAGAGAGAGAGAGAGAGAGAGAGAGAGAGAGAGAGAGAGAGAGAGAGTCGGGGTACAGTCACTGCTAATGTTCTGGCAGAAGTCAGCGAGGCGGAGTAACCACTCTGTAACCCTTCCAAAATGGGACATATCAAGCCATGTGTGTGTGTGTATGTGTGTATGTGTGTGTGTGTGTGTAAACCGACAAATTCAGATATGCGAAATGGTTGTTGGTATACAGAATGTAGGCTCTCATTTCTTTCACTATATAAGCATATTTCTAATTATGTGACTCGTAAAAAAGGTTTACATTATCTTTTGAGCGAGACTGGAGTCATGCTGTAAGGAAAATACTAGGCTGTGGCAAGGCACACTTCCTGTTAAGGGCAGGTCTGCCCCGACAGTATAAGCACGAAAATTGTGGCGTCAGTGTAGAGCTATTTCGTGGCAGCATAAAAAGTGGCAGCAGTCAGGTCAACAGTAGTGGTGGCGACCTGGAAAAAAACGGGGAACTGGTTGACAACAGCTGCAGGCTTCTACTGCCACGTTAAAGCCAACGACCACTGACGTCACATCAACAAGATATCTGGGCAGTGAACGACGGCTAATGCGGAGCAACAACCAGCAGCAACCGCGTTCACAAGCTGTAACTTTACACAAGTGGTCTGGTGAACTAACGGCGGGCTTCCCGAAAGACGCCATGGACCACAGTGACCACAACTTCGGGAAGGCTGTCCCGTGGGACGTGTGGTAGCGCCAAAACGATAAGGAAAAGAGGAGGAAGAAGATGGGGGGTTCCAAGTCCAGTGTTCCCTCTTGAAGATATCTAGGGAGAATACAAGGTTCCCAAGGCCTACCACCTCTAGATCTTAAAACTATGATCACAGTACATTTGCCTCTGATAAGAACTTGTGAATGCCAAGGATCGAACAAGTGAACAAAGACTGCACACGAAACACAAGATGATATATCAACTCAAAGAAACATCCTTCTCAAATAAATAACTAAACAGCTTACTAATAACATAGGAAAACCACCCGTCCATCATGGCTACTACCCGCCCATCATGGCCATCACCCGTCCATCACAGCCACTACCAGCATGATATATTGGATCTAACAAACTAGACTTTACCTTATCAGTGTCGCAGACTGTAAAAAAAAAAAATCGCTGAAGAACTTTTCGCTAAAGTTGGGCCCGTTACCCCAATCCTTCCCCCTCTACCTCCCCCATTCCCCCAACGCCAACACACACACACACACATTCCCTCCCCTCACTCTCGAGCCCGCGCTAATGCAAACTCCTCCATCCATGCACGCGGCGCATGCTAGGGTATTCACAAACGCTCGGTGTTTGATCCTTAACCAGTGTATATTCATGTGTCACACTTCTCGCCCCCGTGCGCTAACACAAGTTACATTTGTTAACTTACTTGGCAAGGGAAGGGACCACTGAGCCATGCCCCATTACACACGTCACCTCGTCAACCCAGTGACATTGTTTCATAACCATAACTTTCTTTCGTTTTAAACAAATATAAACAAGATACAATTGTAAGAAAGCTATTGACAAACAAGTAACATTGTTTCATAACTTTTTGCAGTTAAACATACATAAATGACAAGATGCAATTTGGCGGTCAAATTTAAATAAAATTTTAGCGCCCTAACATAATCTGAAAGCCCCAATACTCACATACTTCTTACACATCAAAATGACGTTTTCTAGGCCTATTTCGACAAGTCCAGGGGCTTTTCGATTTTTTTCGCATGAGATATGAATAATTCTCTCATTAGAAAAAAAATAAATTCATTTTCATTTCTGTGGTTACATTTCTAATTCACATAAAAAACTGCATCAAATGCGAAAATCCCTCCGACTTGGCGAAATGAATCGAAAAAGTAGCTTCTGAAAGACATGCGCTATTTATGTCTTTTATAGTGCTATAACTGAAGGTAAATGAATGTCCTAATGATGGCCTTTCATATACGCTATAAAAATAAGTACTTATGACACCCTGATTTGTACATTGTGGATTCTTGATGTTTCATCGTATGCTCGCTGACCTTATTCTTTGGATTCCAACATTGGCTTGCATATATGAAGCAACTGCATTGGTGTGATCGTTTTGTAGTCCCAATAATTTCTAATTAAGTCTTTTATCCATCGTCACTCCATCTCAATTTATTCAGTTCCTCTTCAATCGCGTACAAGTGGGTATCCATCGTTCTCTGCTTATCGTTTACTGTCAAATAACAAGAATTCTGTTGGCTATGTGTCAAGGGAATATCCAAATGAAGTTATGAAAGTGTCATAAAAAAAAGTTGATTCTTTCATTCGCGAAAAAAAAAAAAATGTTCCAAATTAGGATATCATTTCGATATTGTCTGATTTTTTTCATTTACATATAAACATAAGCCTATCATCAGCATAACATTTTCAGTCGTAACCGAAAAAAAAATCGATGATATTTTTACAGAAAAAAAAAAATTTAGTGAACACTAACGTTGGGCCCTGCAAGTGCGAGTGATTAATGAGCGTCAACTCGCCCTGCTGAACCTCTAGTTTTACGATTCTCTTCAGTCGACAACCTCCTATTTTCGATCTTTTGCTTCCTATTTTCAAAGGAGCTCAAAAAATTATTAATTTTTTTATCTAAATAAAATAATGGAGTCTAGGTATGTAATTACACCAGAGTTTGCATCTGACATATGCCTCATTACTGTTTACCAACTCTAATCCAGTACATATCTATTGATCGTCAGTCCAAGTTACAACAATACATACGAAATTATCAAACTTCATCTATCCTATATCCTAGTTAGGAGCACACGCGTACATGTTTAGAAAATTCCGGTTCAAATTCGAATCGCCTTCTAAACATTATCTGTACATAAAATGCTCAAAAGAAGATTTTTAGTTTTAAAAATTGGTCATTTCCTCATCAATCTATAATATGAAACATCTCTTTCCTCCCTGGAAAAATAAATAAAGTAGACGTTTTCTATTACTAGTTAGGTCAAACCTAAATGGTGCGGGTAGATAAAGTTCGAGCACCACAACAATACTGACATATCTCTGGACGATCGCGTAAAAAACAATGGAATTTTTCATTTCTGTTCATAACTGTAGGGCTTTGAAATAATATAAATACAAAAGCATAATGAACGAAATCGAGGAATAAAATTTGAATCATGTGCTCCTTAAAACATACAGAAATCGCACATATTACCTGGCTATCATTGATAAAAACAACTCATTAAAATTCTCTCCTGCAATGTAAACAAGTTTTACTTATCCATTTTTTTTTCGCATAAGTACTTACCCTTGTAATTTGTCTCTGTACGGTACTGTCCCTCAGAGGTAGTTGGTTTACCTCGCATCTAATCTGCCTTAAGACGTCTAAGGTCATCACAGAATTCTTAACCTGAGAAGTTGGTAATATTTCACAAGACGGACACGCATTTTCTAGGATTATGATCCGGTTTCTACTCTTATGGAATCCTTGTTGCCACTGTAATGAGTGATTTCAGGGAGTGGAATTTTCCCTTTTCGTTCTTTAAAACCGATCTTTCTGTATGAGTCAAAGATCTGAGGTAGCGTTATGAAGGAGAGGGAAAACGTAGAGGTTATACATTTACTCCACATGGTTCATTTAATGTGGAAGGTAAAATGTGAGTCGATGTATATAAATAAAGGAATCTGACTAACTGTGTGACAGTTCTCTCACACGCATTAATTCTAGCCCTAAATTTATGTAAACTAATCTGTACTCTCATATTTTGTAACATCGGATTCGGTCAGATTCAAAACAAACTTCACGACGCATAGCAAAATTGTGGAATACAATATATAAAATAGGTTTTTCCACACTACAGGAAAGTCTTATTCTAGCAAGAGAGTTGCCATTGGTCTGTGCAACGATTTACGAACCAAATAAACCTCTACAGAATCCGAATAAGCGCCATATTAATATCTTGTCAGCCATCCCCAGACCAGCCGCTTTGATTACCTTCGAGCAAGAATACTGGAAAATGACATCAGGACGCCTTAGGTTTCCCTGTGTTGGCTAACTATTGGATAGCCTTGAATGGGAGGACTACATATGCATTACTGACGTTCTAAAATACTTGGGTGATTTCACGCATTGTATATTCACTCTAAACACTGTTAGGATTCCATTGACGCCATTCCCAGCCCTCCCCTCCCAGCAAGCCCAACTTCTACAATTTCATGGGCAAGTTTCCCGAAGGGCCCTTGGGTCCTTTCTCCTCTCAGAAACGTGACATAAGTATAATGATAATAAATGTTACTTTCGGGTAAGAATTACTTACCACAAATGTCTCAGCCGAAGTCTTTCCTTCACATAGGATTTTCGCTGTACACCGACATGTTGGTTCTTGTTAGAATCCTGACGCTTTGCTTCATAAATTGAGAGTTCAACAAAATTTTAAAAATTCCATTTTCCGTAAAATAAAATAGAAATAGTCCACACACACGAATCTTCTTGTTGTTGGCCAGACACATGGCGTCCAATGTTATGCACAATGAAAACAATAAACATATGACACTTCAACTGAAAATAGTTTGTCAATTCATAACTTTGAGTTGCCAAATACTTCTTTTTTTTGTCACCGTCGTCTCTTGCAGGGATTCCATGATGCAATAAAGTTGTTTGATTAGGTCATAACATACTTTTTATTTTGTCATTTTACGTGATCATTTGCTTATGAACCAATTCATATTTTCATATATCACTTGTTGGAAACAGTCATTACGAAACCGTTCTACTTCGTATCTATTTCAAATGTATTTTTGTACTCATGTTATTCTTTGCCTTTTGTCAATAATTTTGCATGCATTATGATGACACATGAGAAATAAGTGTTCGTGAATATGAAATATTAATATTCAAACTGTAAACGCATTTTACTTTAATTCAATCAATCAAAGGGTATTAGTAATTATGCTCGCATAATAAAAATTTATTGTGGTTTTCCTTTTCTTCCAAGACAAAGCATCAAACATGCACAGCCACCATTTTCTTCATACACATAGCAGATTGTTTAACAACGGGAAGCAGGTGACTAGACTGGTCCCTATTCCTCCTGTCTCAGGACTCACACCTAAAGAGGTGATAGAATTTTGACCGGCTTTAGTACATGTCACAATGGAAAGCAAACGCACTAAGTCCCATATGCAAAATCAGCTGGTACTGACATCAGAGAAAGGCAAGCATGACATATAATCACTGGCAAGACATCTTTTTCTCGGTTTTATTCTTGCACACAATAGTTGTAAATGTCAATAAGTTTTGAGTTCTCATGAAGTGGGCAGGGCTTTGAACTAAGAGATATTGGTGGGGGTAAAACCACTTGCATCAACGCTTAGATTTTAAGGAATTCATCAGTCTCACCTGGAACAGGAGGGATACCTTCAGTGTCCCAAAGTATTTTGTGAATACACTTTTAAAAGACTATCCAACAGACAAAATACTTCCACCTGGCCTTACTTGAATTCTTTGGAATATTATTCAGTGTGTTAATCAATATACAAACAGACTGAAGCTGCAATATAATTTGCCTGCTTACCTGTTCTTTGACTGTTTTATGTGATTTTGAGGAAAACTCTGATTCTTCCCCTGACTTGTCCACAATATTCTTTTCAGTTTCTTTGTTCCTCCTCCTTCCTGCTATACTTATTCCATGCTCTCTTACTCATTGCAAAAGTTGGCTGGATGGAATGCGACCTATATCTTCACCACTGCATACCTAGAAGCTCCTTTGCTTTTTGCCATCTTTCATTAAACCATTCTTCCCACTTTCCTAAAAGTTTCTTAACAGTCCCTCCATATCTGGGGATACAGGTGCCTATGTGAAAGGGTTGTAAAAGAGTTAACACTGTACGTAAATTCAGTAAGTTACTTAATCTATTGAAGAATAAAGTCTAAACACTAAGCAGATATATACACAAACTAAACAGTCTGTCTGCAGGTTAAATGAACCTCAAGGTTAATTTGGGCTAGTCGGTAGTTGCAAGTCAACTATGTGTACATACTCGTACATATATTCACCATCTCTAAAGGATACTATAACACAGTCCTATGAGACATGCTGCACCACACAGACTTACAACACAATGTCATCCATCTTGGGATCCTTATAAGCTTCCAGCCAATCATTGGAGAATTCTCTAACTTTGCACTGTCCTCTCTTATCTATATCTATGACAAGTGTTCCGGTTGGAACTCCCTCACAGGGGTGGCCAAGGCAATAGAGTCACCATAACAAGTGAACTCCAGTGCCACATCTTAGACTTTAGTGCCCCACCCTTAACAGGCCAGTGGCAGAGGGCAACTCTAGCACAGTGTTTGCTGAAGCTCCTAGCTAATGTTCCTACTGACTAATTATATCTAATGCTTCTACAAACTATTATCCAATGCTCCAGCCTAAATGTTCCTACATACTACTACTATCTACTGCCCCTACCATTTTGCCAAAAGGCAAGGCTAGCACATAGTGCTCACTGCAGGAAAAACTAGAGTACAGGAAAAACTAGTTATGAAAAATGAGCTGTGTAAGTTCAGTGTTGTCAAGTGTCACATATGACAAGGAGTGTACGTTTGTGGACAGAATGCCAGTAGTAGTCCACGTGTTAGTAAGGCAGAAAGAAAAGACAGCTAACTGGGTCAGAGGAGTGCAACTTGACATCCACTTAAGTGATGGCTCATTAAGCAGATGTCACTAACCCTTCTGATGCCCAGGTGGGCAGTACTGGTAATATACTTTCCTGGCCACTGACTGCCTACCATCTACTGCTGTCTTGGTGCTTTCTACAAGAGACCACAC
>JAUUDZ010293042.1:0-16548 GCA_032361705.1 Panulirus versicolor | reverse complement strand
ATACGTTGAAATGTATAGGTATGTATATGTGTGTGTGTGGATGTGTATGTATATACATGTGTATGTGGGTGGGTTGGTCCATTCTTTTGTCTGTTTCCTCGCGCTACCTCGCTAACGCAGGAGACAGCGACATAGTGTAATAATAGAAAAAAAATTCAGTTGTACATTGGTTTTAACATTTATGTTAACTAATTATGTTTCTATACAGTAAAAGTAATGAAAAGTAATTATATGATGAATATCATTTTTGAGTGGCAGAATGATGTTTTTGGAATTGGGCTTTAAAGCAAAATGTGCAATGATAGGGATAAGGGTTAAGAATTCCAAACAACTGAAGAGACTTATCACTATTTTAAGCATGAGCATACCTCCACTTAAGTTTTTCCACTTTGACCACTTCTTCCAACACAGGAAGAATTATTGAAAAGAGGATCCAAATCCTGTCTTGATACAAGATATGGCATAGACACACAAGCCAAAACCTGGGTACTAAGATAAGCACAGAGTTGGGGATGGATTACTGTGTCATGTAAGATGATCTTGTCTTTAGGGAGTATGTGGGTTTGCCCAAAGAATAGTATGGGATGGTGCTGTATAGGTTTTGAAGAGTGCCACTTCTTGTTAACTGGCCAGCTTGTGTTAGGTAGAAGTAGTTCATGTCATGGAAAAATGAAAACTGCGTATTGTATTATTGCAAATATCAACCTTTTCCTAATAAGTAAGAGACATTACTCTTTTCTTCTTTGGCACCGACCTGACCATTCTACAGCCCTACCCATTTACTGTTGTCTCTTTTCATAGTATTCAACAAGCTGTATGCAGTGATTTACCTTGAACTTAGAATGTCATTTTGAAATTCATATTACGTGTCACAGGTTTGATGAAACTGTACAACATGTTGAGTTGGATTATCCCCGAGCAATGGATATGTGGAGAGGTGTACCTTATGGTATAGATTCTGCCTTCAAATTCAATGGTGGGTAGAAATCACTTTTTGTTACAATTCATCAAGAATATTGTACTTATTTGTTATGAATTATTGTGTTGTTTTTTGATCCACAGTGTAATAATTGGCTTAACTGTTTAAGGACTAAAGAGAGCTTAGTTATCACAGTATTGGCATTAGCATGAATGCATGTTTGCATTTAAGATGAGTGTCAGCTTGAGTTATGCTGTCTTGCAGTTGAATTTAAGTCAGTTAATGATGTCATGCACTTAGCAGAAATGTTTCAGGTAAACTCACTTTGTTCTTCTTCAATGATGTTTTGACAAAAAAAAATTTCCAGGAACAACATACTTCTTCCAAGGCAAAGTTTTCTGGGAGTTTGATGACTTTCGTATGAAAGTGAAGCCTAAGTCTCCTGCCTTATCTGCACCATTTTGGTTGGGCTGTCCCAAAATAGAAAATCCTTATTACATGGAGGCTTCTGTCAGTGATTCGGGCACTGTGACTACAAGACCCACAGTGTGCATTGCATCAGTATTATTTTTATCATGGGCTGTGTCTTGTTTAAGTAGCACTGTACTATGAAGTGCTTGATAGATTTATAGTGTGATCAGAATTTACAGACCCCATAGAGTTCTCTAGTGCATACAGCAATTTTTTTTCACAGAGTGTGTTTGAAAAGAGTATTTTATTGAATGCTATAACACTGGTTTAACAAAGCTGAAAAGGAAGGATATAGTAAATGATATACTAGTATGCAGAACTTTCTGATACTACTTTTAAATCTCAAACAGTATGGTAATTTTTCTTATTGGACTGTATTATAAGACAATTACATAATATACACATCTGCCTATATTATTATATGCATTTCTTTGAACAAGTTATTTCAAATTATTATAACAGATGCAAGTGGTTGGTAAAGATCACATTGTATATTTAAAAATTTTGCTTCTATCTACTGTCAGTGAGGATTGTTAGTGTAGCAGTTTTCTGTATATAACTAGTAATGATCTTGAAGTATTTCAATAAAGGTTTAGTGAACAATAATTTGGTTATATTTTGGTAATGAGTTATAAAAGCAAGAAAATTAGATGGTAATATCTTACTGAATATTATTTTAACTCATGTGATAGTTCTGCATATCAAAATAGAACACCATGATTATTTGAGAACATTTTATTTTTGAAATGTTTTTTGTTGAGTATAGTCATTTATGATATTATTTTGCTTTGAATTGTATACACATTTGCATATTTATTGATTATGAATTTGGTTTACGACATAATTCAGGAAGTATGATTTAAAAGTAATGTAATTTTGTAATACCTTCCACTTGAATGTTATTGAGTGCTTTGTAGTTTGTATAGGGTATATATTGCTGGATATTGAATGATCGTTGACATTGGGATCTCATAAATTTTCTTGCCAGTTTGTCTTTTAAGTGCTAATGCAATGTGCATTTTGGTACAAATAGAAAACATATTTGATATTTCACTCATACTCTTCAGCTGTCAATATTGTTTGTTTTTATTAGTAGTATATGTGATTAAAAGGTAATCTGAAACCCACAATCTTGTATAGGGCTGTTACAGATACTGTTTCTGCACTGTGTTATTTAAAACTAAGTAGATGACTTAAATGCTCTGTACATTGTGTGAAAATTAAAGCACACAAGAGACAGATCATGCATACAGCAAGGCAAACCGCCCTTGCAATTTTTTTTCTCAATATGTTTACTTACCCAGAAATTATAGAAGTTTTCATAATTTTTTGTAGTAAAGTATTTATTATCATGGGTTCAGATGGAGGTTTTGAATATTTTCATGTATGAACCATACACCTTTTTTATCGTTGTTGTGTAAAACGGTCTCCATTGTTAGATGACTGTTATGATCACCCTATCACTGCTGTGCTGCTAGTCATGGTTAGTATATTCTAATTCCTGTCTCATTAATTATTAGTTGTACGCTCATTCTTTTATCCTGTATGAATAGAATATCCATGACTTTGGGACCAAGGTCAGCTTAGCTTTTCAAGGGACTTTCTTATTTATTGATTTACTTAATTTTTCTTCCCTTTTGTCTGTGGTTTTTGAATAAACACAGACTTGCCCTCACTCGTGTAGTTCTCTTGTAAGCCGTTGAATTACCCTTAGCAAGGGAGGAGAATACATGACTAGTTATGCCACAACCACATTTAACATATTTAAATATACAAAAAATAACTATTATGTGTCTTGAAGGTGGTCTGAAGATCTGCTTCAAACAATACTGTAATCCCACTAAACTGCATCCTCTAGCACCCCTAACTGTGATGTCACAGTGGCAAAATTCACCTGCTCAACTGCCATGGAACCTCTCTCTACAAAGTCCTCGTCAGGTAAGAATCACTGTGAGTGCTTCAGTTGAGGCTAAAGTAGTAGTTAATAGGTATGCCAACTCATTGGGTCACCTTGTGACTCTGAAGGTATCAATATCCTTGGATGTTTTAGATATACTGTACTAACAAATTTGGAGTGAAAGTATCAATATCCTTGGATGTTTTAGATATACTGTACTAACAAATTTGGATTGTTGGGCCCTCATCTGTGGAGGATTATCACACCACCCTAGCTTTCACACTCCTCATCCCTACCACTGTTCCTCTCTCCCTGGCCATCCCTCCTACCCAAGCTAGTGCACCCTCTGTCACTGTCACCAAAACCTCCCTCCTCTCACTTACAACCGCCGCTCCCTCCCTACCCATCCACTATTCCCTGAACGGTAGAATGAGATTCTTTAGTGGTAGAGCCACTCACCCCCATATTTTTCTTCTTCATACCTTCCATATTGCCAGCACAACCTTCCCACTCAACAATAAAACATTTTCCTAAAAATATATCACCAGCAATTTCTATTCTGTCAATGAAATGGATGAATTACTGGCAGCTATGTATGTAGGCTAGTTGTAGTACTTCTGGCATCTTCCTCGTTTTGTCTGCTCACAGATGATCAGAAGACAGGACTACCTTTATATAGTATAGAATTAATATTTGTGTTTTTTTAACGTCTTACATATCTTTTCCGTAAAGCATAGGGTAACCTTAGAATCCTCCAAATTAGTATTCTAGTTGAATGTTTGGTGCTATATTTATTTTCTTAACAGTGTTGTTAACAGTGGCCAATGGGGAGTCATGACTTATCATCTATTTATTTCAAGTTTTATTGTAATGTTTTATTTTAATTTGTGATCTATAAATATTACTAATAATGGCCTATAGGAAGTTATAGTTTATCGTCCATTCATATCACATTTTAATGTGAATATAAAGTGTATGTGCACTCCTCTGACCCAGGTAGCTGTCTTTTCTCTCTGCCTCACCCATGTGTGGACTACTGGTATTCTGTCCAAAAACTTACAATCTTTCCTTGTCTAACATAAAACTTGATAACACTTAACTGACCTAGCTCTTTTCATAACTCTAGATTTTTCTTTGGTGAGTGGTGTGTATTAGCCATGCCTTTTTGAAAAATAGCAGGAGCAATAGATAGTTGTAGTAACTAGAAGCGTTAGGTAGAAGTAGCAGGTGGGAACATTGAGCTGGAGCGTTGGGTACAATTAGTCATTAGGAACATTAGGTAGGAGCCTCTACAAACACTGTGCTGGACTTGTCCTCTGCCAGTGGCCTGTTGAGGGTGAGGCACTAAAGGCTAAGAAGCGGCACTGTAATGCACTAGTTATGGAGACTTGCCATGGCCACCCCCTGAAGGGAGTTCCAGGAGTGAACAGGCATCAGAAATATAGATAGATAACTAAATAAACCATATTCATGATGTAAATGGATCATCTATGAATGCTGATAGCAACAGGCTTTTGGGAGTCATACATTAATGAATTATTTATTTCATATTTTACTGTAGAATTAATTTATCTGTCTATTTATATCTCTGACACCTGCTCTGTTTAGGAACTCCCTCAGTATCCTTGTGATATTTTATATTTCCCTAATTGTACTGTAGGTGGGAGACAGTTTTACTCTCATAGGGCCCTATGTTTTGAACATTTTCTACTGTCACACAACATTTGAATTTCTGAATGCTGTTTGCATCAACCATATGCTATCTGCATCAACCATACCTTTATTCATATTATTCCATTCAACCACCACTCATATTATAAAAGTACATTTTCACATCTTTCAAAAAAGCTTTTTGCTCAATATGGTCTTATGCCTTCTGAAGAACTGGTCACTGTTTATCTCTTCAGTCTGTTTTAAAACTTGAAAATTGGAATTGGGTCATCCCTCATTCTTCATTCTTACAATGTGGGCAATTTTAAGGCTTCTAGCTCTTCTCCATAACTCGGTTCTCTTAATTCTGGCTTCATCTTTGTTTGTTCCCTTTGAACCTTCTATTTTAGCTCTTTGTGCTTCTTTTAGTGTGGTAACCAGACTTGAGAATCATATTCTAGTTTTAATATTGTGTAGGATGTGAACAGCTTGCTGAATAATACCTTGTATGCCTCGCAAATGTGGGAGACAGCAACAAAGCAAAATAAAATTTGATAAAATGCAGTTCTGATATCTGCTGGCAGTCTGTTTGTCTCTTGAACGATTCTTCTAGGATGGGACTCTGGTCACAAACTAACAGATGTATGCTAGGCATGATATGTAGATGAGAATGTAGAGTAGGATGGATGTGTTGGAAATGAAATGTTTGAGAACAATATGTGGAGCAAGGGGGTTGATCAAGTAACTAATATTTAGGTAAGAGAGGTGTGGCAATAAGAAGAGTATTCTTGAGAGAGCTAAAGAAGGTATACTGTGATGGTTTGGACATATAGAGAGAATGAGTGAAGAGAGTTTGAATCAGAAATGGAGGGAACAAGGAAAAAAGGGGAGACCAAATAGGAGACAGAAAGATGGAGTTCAAAAGATTTTGAGTGTTTGGAGCCTGAAAATGCAGAAGGGTGAAAGGCATACCCTGTTTAGAGTGAAGTGAAGCAATATACAGGGGTGATGCTGTGAGTGAACTGAACCGGGGCATATGAAGAAGCTGGGGAAAACCATTGAAAGGTCTGAAGAGCTGTGGTATCAGTGCATTACACATGACAGCTAGAGAATGGATGTGGGCAGATGCAGCCTTTCTTCGTTTGTCCTTGGCACTACCTTGCTAACGCAGGAAATGGCGATCAGATATGAAAAAAATATATCTCGGGATAATGAAGAAAATACTGCCCATGTATTCCATGCATGACATAGAAGGCAACTTAGAGGGGCAGGAGTGGGTGTCTGGAAATCCTCCATTTCTGTATTATTTTCAAAAGAAAAAACAGAGCAAGGAGCCAAGTGAGGATTTTCACCTCTGAGGCTGTGTCATCTGTTCTTTATGCAACCTCACTTTTGTGGGAAATGGCAAGCATATACATATATACACATGTACATATTCATACTTACTTGCCTTCATCCATTCTTGCCGCTACCCCGCCCCACAGGAAACAACGTCGCTCCCCCTGCTTCAGCGAGAAAGCGCCAGGAAAACAGACAAAAAAAGGCCACATTTGTTCACTTTCAGTTTCTAGCTGTCATGTGTAATGCACTAGAACCATAGCTCCCTATCCACATCCAGGCCCCACAGACCTTTCCAGACGTTTCAGATGCCCTGGTTAAGTCCATTGACAGCACATCAACCCTGGTATATCACATCGTTCCAGTTCACTCTATTCCTTGCACACCTCTTACTCTCCTGTATGTTCAGCCCCAATCACTCAAAATCTTTTTCAATCCATCCTTCCACCTCCAATTCGGTCTTCCACTTCTTGTTCCCTCCGCCTCTGACACACATGCCCTCTTTGTCAACCTTTCCTCACTCATTCTCTCCATATATTGAAGGCAAGCAAGTATGAATATGTACATGTGTATATATGTATGAATATATGTTTTTTCCCATGTTATTTGCAAGAAAACACCACTTCTCATTCAGGTCACTTCTTTTGGAATCTTTTGGAATAAAGTGAGTTAGATTTTAACATCATTTTATCCACAGATCCTTTTTGGAGTTTGTTCAAGGCATTTTCCCATTCAAAATCATTTTGATAGGAGGGAATACATTTGTTTTTTTTGCACGTTATTGGATTTATTGCATACTAGGATGTTCTGCAGTAACCAATCTTTGGAAGATTTACTGTTGCAAACCTTTTTCTTGTAAGGGCTAGCTACTGAAAATAGAGTATGAGTTACCCTCTCTTAACAGGAATATGACAAGAATAGTCATTTATTAAATGTTGTGTTAATCCATATTTTGGTGATGAATGATTGATTGCCTTATTTAGGAGAAATATTTTCAAGGTGCATGCTTGGAAGCTTTCTTCACGGAAACCATTTGCTTTGTCCAATTTTTTAATCTATAAATATTTGAAATTACTGCTAACATTGCAGCTAAGAACCTTTTGGACAACTCGTAGTCTCCTGTTCTGTGTTCGGATGCAACACTTTGACAACTATTTCAGAGTATTTGCTGATTTAAGACCATTTTATTGATTATGCCAGAAAAAAATGTAGATGACATGGTTTTTGGAGGCCTAACAGGGCTTTTGCTATAAATATTTCCTTATACACTATTTCCTATTGCAGAGATGTGTAGTATTGGAAAGGTTGAGCGATGTTAAGACCTCACCAACAGCATAGTCTCCTATACAGTTTTCAGTAGGAAAAATTTAGCTTAGGGATGGATATTTGTTGTACTGCTGGTAATGTCAAGTGATTTTCTTGCAAGGTAGATCTTTCTCCCTTAGGGAGCACTATGGTAAGACTACATGGGTGAAGGCAAGATTTCGAGCCTTTGGAAAGTATAATATTTTTTATGCTAGACTTCTCACTTATTGCCCTCCCCATCTTCCCACATGTAGGTTGGGTCACCTTCCAACAACCTTTGTTGTTCAAGACTGTTTTCGTGGAAACAAGAAGCATCATGATGCCATAGTGGAACTAGGGTGTGTATAACGTAGCAGCCATTACATAGCTTTTCAACATTTTTTTCTTCTTTACCATTCACCCCCATGACACTGTATTTACGTATCGCATGCATCAAACATGACTGTAGCATGATTAGTCGTGTTCTCCTGCCTCACGTTAGATAATCGAATAGCTAATGAGAGAACTGCATGAGTGAAGGCATGTGAGAAGTCTGGCTTAAAAGAAAAATTAAGGCTTAAAACCAAATGTTTAAGTGAAAGATTTAGTTGTGGTTTAGATTTTTTTCAGTATCAGGTATAAGGATGAGTGTTACAAGCAGTGTATTTTAGAAAAAGAAGTTGGGAGTCACATCCTAGATATGAAAAGGATGCTCACTTTGTTCAGACATTTTAACCAGTATAATGTATTTTCTTTTAATTTTGACATTAATTTTTTTTCTCATCACTTACTTTATTTTTGGATCATCATTTATCTCTTTTTGGTATTAAACAGTTATACCATCATGATTGCTCACCATGGAAAACTTCCTAGAAACTCAGAGACTTAAGCCAATTATTTAATTTAATGGGCATGCAGGAATAATTACAGGTCCAACAGTTATTTCAGTCAAATAACTTATCATTTAGGTAGAACTAATATCCTTAATATTTTCAGTCAATGAGGATATCTTGAATTGTATATTCATTAAATGTACTGTAAGAATCTCTCTTAGGTGTGATAATTTAGTATGTCATATTACTTTTTTATGGTGATGGAGATGGCATTGCCCCATTCATGACCATTTTTGGTGAAAATATGATCAGAAAGAGTTTCTCAGGTGTCTGTAGTTTTGACCCTCAAACATAGAAAAGTTGTAGGAAGAATAAAAGGATTTTAGGTTATTTGGGAGCCCAGAAACTGCCAGGGTCTTTAGGTGTATAAAATCATTCTTAAGACCACATACACTTTCTCTGCATGTATTGTATTTGGACGAAAGAAGAACATAGAAATAGAATTTCACAGCTTCACTGCTTGAGGGAAGGAGGAGGTTTCATAAGTTAGTCCTTGTACAGAAACTGTGGGAAACAACATACAGACACATGCCATGGGTTCAGGTTTCCCAGAGATGGCTAAGAAGAACAGTGGCTTGAATTATCTTTATTTGAAAAAGTTAGAATATGATGTTAGCTGTCTGCACTCACTACTTTTAATTTTGTACGTGATTTAGTGATCCAAATATACTGCATATCTGAAAGTTGCATAGGTACAACATTTTGATGTTATTTATGCTTTTTATAGTGTTACCATAGTCTGTTTAACTAAGTGAAATTCATAGTGGAGTTAGAAATTGGAATATATTTATTTCAAATTCCTCAGACAAATATACATTCAGAACCATGTCTTATCAGTTCTTCATAGATTGCACAAGAAGAAACACTAAAATATGCCCATATTGTCAATATCTCATTAAATTGTATTTTTTAAAATTTGTGGTCAAAGTTTAATAAATTTGTCAGTAAACTAGTCAGGATTCTTGCCAGTATGGTGCACAAGTTTCTGAAGATTACTTCTTTATCATGTATTACCATAACTCATGCTACACATTTTCAGTGTTGAGCATATGAGGTAGTAGTGAACTATGCATTTCTGTTATTTGTATTAATTTTGTTCTTACAGTGGCCTTCATCATGTCCAAGTGACAGTGCTGAATGTAGTGGTGTAAAGAGAAAGTATTTTATGCTTACCTGTACTGAGGAAGTCAAAACTCTAGTGAAATTAGATAATTACTGTTGATACCACATGCAACATGAAAAGAAGTTAAAGTTTAATGTTGTGATTTAAATATGGTCATTGCTAGATACAGAACTAGGTGGGCCAAACTTGATAAGCTTGTGTTTGAGTGGTTTAAGCAATGTCACAGTGAAGGCATACCTGTTTCTGGGCCACTTTTGTGAAAAGGCTGCACAATTTCAGCAAGAGTTAGAAATTGATAAGCCTTTTGGGTTTATGACTGAATTGTTGCAGAAACTAAAGTCATGCCATAGCATCAGCAACCTGAAAACAAGTGGTGAAGACCTGCCTGCACTTCAATAGGCCACTGAAAAGTATAATGAAACTTTTGCAGTTATTTAAAGGTGAAAATACCTTACCTCCGAACAAATTTATATTGCAGATGAGACTCACCTCTAATGACACTGCATTCAAGGAACATTGTTCCTGGATGAGATGAACATGCTGCGTTTGGTTTAAAGGAAGTGTGTGCCTACACGTGCAACATAGCTGGCTCTAATGACACTGCATTCAAGGAACATTGGTCCTGGATGAGATGAGCATGCTGTTTGGTTTAAAGGAAGTGAGTGTGCCTACACGTGCAACATAGCTGGCTCACAGATGTGCAAGTCCAAGTCGTTGGTGCCCAGAAGGAAGTGGGGTTGCCTGTAATTTGTAGAAGTAATAAATGGGTTTGGATGACTAAGGAACTAAACTCAATGGTTTACTAATCTGGGCACTTGCAAGGCCATGGTGGTCAGTGACACAAGAAATACTAAAAAAAAATATGTGGTATAACATGGCTGGGTTGTTTATTCTATATCCTGTCCATGCCAGAGTGTAGCACAGTCTCTGAATAAGGGGCCCTGTGGTTATGGCCCCAGTACATCTTCATAAAAGGGTTTCTGGAGTTGTATAATAATAATAATAATGACCCTAAGAACAGTGACAACTTTGAAAACTTTAGAGATTCATGTGAGAAGAAAAAAGCCACAGAATTGCTGAGGTACATGAAGGATTTGCACAATGAAGAGAAAAGTTTTGGACTGGATGAATTGTGACGCTAGATGTAGAAGTTTCACCATGGTTATTAGCCCCATCAAAGACACTGATAATGACAGAGAAGTACTACAGGAGGTCAGCTTGGATCAGGGGATAAAATTTTGAGATCAATACATACAGTTCTTGGAGTAGACAATTTTTGTCACCCAGCAAAAAATCAAGAGTGTGTTCTGGATCTTAGATAAAAGTAATCAAGGAGGAACCAAACTGCATGAAAGAGACAACTTTCCAAGACATGTCCGAGAAGGCATCAAAGCACTCTTATGTTTCCAAGAACTACAAATCCAAATGGCTACAGACAGTGTTTGACCAACCTCCATGCACATCAACTCCAGCTCTTAGGGTTCATGAAGTTCTAGACTCTTTTCATACCTCTCTGTTACTTCAGCCTTAGCTACTGCATGATGCTTTCCCCAATTCTTCATCTTGTTTGTAAATTACACATGTTGCAAGGAAAGAAGGGGAAGAATATTTGGGTAAGTACAATAAATGAATGTTTTATAAAAGTTTTATATAATGTATTTTTGTATATATTACGTACAAATAACATTTAAAAACTACATCAGTCACAGTATAAGAAAAATATCAAATTTACAAAAATGTTTGTACCTACTGCATAAAGATTTGTACTGTATCTTTAATCAGAACAAATTTTTATCATGAAAATTGTTCATTCCCACGAAATTTGGACAAGAAATTCATAACCTGCAGTCAAAATAATTTTTTTTAGTATAATTGATTGCCGTTTCCCACATCAGCGAGGTTGCGCCAGGAAACAGACGAAGAATGGACCATCCACTCATATACACATATGTATACATAAACATCCAAGCACACACACATACATATCAGCATATATACATACACATACAAAGACATATACACATGTACATATTCATACTTGCTTGCCTTCATCCATTCTTGGAGCTACCCTGCCCCACAGGATACAGCATCGCTACCCCCTGCTTCAGCAAGGTAGCACCAGAAAAACACAAAAAAGGCCATATTCATTCACACACAGTCTCTAGCTGCCATGTGTATTGCACCAGAACCACAGCTCCCTATCCACACCCAGGCCCTACAGACCTTTCCATGGTTTACCCTGAACATTTCAAATACCCTGGTTCAGTCCATTGACAGCATGTCGACCCTGGTTTACCACATTGTTCCAATTCACTCTCTTCCTTGCATGCCTCTCACCCTCTTGTATGTTCAGGCCTCAATTGCACAAAATCATTTTCACTAGGGATTGGGGAAAAAGAATACCTTTTTCATGATTGCCATTTTCTGTGTTAGCAAGGTAGCACCAGGAACAGATGAAGAAAGGCCACATCCATTCTCCAGCTATCATGTGTAATGCACTTAAACTGTAGCTCCCTGTTCACAACCAGGCCCCACATAGCTGTCCGTGGTTGACCCTAGATGTTTCATATACCCTGGTTCACTCCAGGAACCATATGTCGACCCCAGCATATCACATCATTCTGTTTCATTCCATCTTAAAATTCTAGGTGTTGGAAATGTAGTTTATATTATGCATCTTTTAAATTTTCATTTTATACTTCACCATTAACTCCTCCTTCCCATATAAATAACATGGACTAAGTTCATGCATATTTTGCAGGAATTACTTTTGCTGAACTTTGGTCTGTATCCCCAATCTCACTTCTTGGATAAGGGTAGGGATGCCAAATTCCTTTAGGTTGCACTTGTTTCCCTGAACAGTATTTGCAGTTATTTCTTTGTATGTAAAAACCTCAGGTTGAGGTAATAATTTGTAATTACTGTATTAGAATCTCATCAGATTTACATGACCCTTAGTTATATTACTTAGTGCATTACTTGAGCTAACCTTGCCCTGCTGAACATATCGTGTCCAAAAAAGTTGGAAGAAATTTGTCGTAAGCTTAGGGTGGGAGTGGAATTCAGAATGTCAAAAGATTTCTATAAAGCAAACAAAGAATTTGACACGCTAGATTTGCTCTTACCAAATATAATAATCATTGTAAGTGTGCACCTTTCAATAATTTCACTGTGGAAGTCCTAGTTTTTATTGTACACTTTGTACAGAAAATTCCCAATTCAGTCTTACCCACTTTTAGCTGATGTAATAACATAAGGGATGAAAAATTATGAATAGATGTTTCTTCAATAAATGTGGTAGTAAAGTTTTGAAGATGATGGGAGTTTTCCTGCAAAGTAATGCATATTAAGAAGAGAGACTTTTCTTCATTTGTACTGTATTACAGTATTTATTCTCATACATTTTTTGTACATTTAATAAGAGGAATGTTGCTTGGGTGGCATGCTTTTATTTAAGCTATTTCAAAGCCATGCTTCCAAGTAAAAATGATGCAAAAATCACATTACTTAATACTCAGGTTTTGATTTCTGTATCATGGAACTTACCACCTAGGTTTTAATTATTTTCGTAATATTCTAGGTGTGTGGTATATTTTGTTTATATTATGCTCAGTTATGCATCTTAACATTTTATAATTTCACTCTATATTTTGAGGTTGCCACTTTGTTTGGATTCAAGAACCACTACTTTATAATTGCTTCTTTACCGATCTTACCAGTCATTACTAGAATGTTTTTCAATGTGTTTGTACACACATAACAAAAAGATAAATTGGCTCTATAACAGGATTCTGGTCATGCGTTCTCAATGTAGACTGCCACAAATCTTTTTGCATAGGCTATTCTGTCAATCAGTGCAATTGGCAGCTGATCACATCCATTCATGTTTCATTTAGCCAGTTAAATGTCCACACACACACCTCATGAGGATTCACTGGTAAGCTTAACTTTTTTCTGAAATGGCACTGATCAGAATTTGAGAATGTATCTTATCTCTGATTTCTCCTTCCCATATAAATAACATGGAATAAGTGCATTTTGTGGAAATTAAAAATCATTGCCGAGCTTAGGTCTATAATGCCAATACTACTTACTGGCTTAGGTTACATTTGTTTTTCCGAACAATTTTTAATTACTATGTATGTAACCCAACCTCAGATTAAGTTAAATGTGATGAGAATTCATCTGTAATAACTGTATTAGAATCTCATCAGATTTAAATAATCCTTAGTTATATTACTTGCATTACTTGAGCTAACATTTCCCTGCTTAACATAACCTTTGCTAATGCTTGCACTCAAGAAAAGTTGGAAGAAATGTCTGAGAGGAAGTTAGTATGGGAGTGAAATCCAGAGTTATGTCAAGAGCTCATTTACAAAGCAAAAACGGCCAATCATTTGTGCTTGCATTTTTTAATCATTTCACTGTAGCAGTCTTAATTTCTGTTGTACACTCTGTGTGGAAGGTGTTCTCAAATATTTAAAAACAATTGCATTCATTATATCAGTTGATTAGAACACAATTTTGTAAATAAAATGATATACAACAGTCTGGTGAAGAACTGTTATGTGCTGTGCACCCTGTAACTTAAGCTGCTCTTCTTCCAGGATATGAGCTTTGGTATTCCTGGAGTATACTGTCCAGCATTATAAAGATATGTGTGGTATTTTTTTTGGAAGTGTTCCAATCACAAACAAATAAAATTAGGGTTTCATCACTTATTATCCATCATCTTTTCAGTGTCTTATGAGTTTCACATTATATATGGATGGTCATCTTGTACAGGCCTCCTTGACAACACAGACTAACCTAGGCCGCAACATCTAATAACGATGCACTGGATGCCACAAGCTTAAATGCCTGCAATGAATTGATAAGACCAGTGCATACATAACCCAGCCATAGTGAGTGGGTTAAAAGCATATTTGCTGTGAAGCCAGTGATTTACCACTGAGCTAGCTAGGAATTTAAGATATCAAGCAGTTCCCAACAGCATGGAAAATATTCACATGGAAATGTTAAAGGGATATTGAAAAAAAAATTGCCAAAATAAAAATTTGCTTATGCATAGCCCAAAATATGAAATGCATGTAGCTGAGTGGGACAACGAAGCATGATATCACTTTTCTGGTGAAATTCCTTTTTTTTTTTCATTCTCATAAAACTATTGCTAAATATGGATAAGAATCCCATACATTCATGCACTGTAACATTCATATGCTTAACTTGTAATAAGCATTCATTTTTATACTGAAATGCATGAGATTATGGTAGAAATATGTTATTAAAGGGGTTGATGTTTATATAGATTAGTATGCCTTTATTAAAAGTTCCTTAAATATGTAAAAATACTGGTTCCAACTTGCTTAAAAAAAATGATGGGTGAATGGTCTTGACATATGTAGATCAGTGTATCCATGAAGTATAAGTAATTATTCAGTTGAAGGAACCTCAGAGGCTACAGGATAATAACAGTGATAACTATATGATATTGGTTATTTTGGCAGTTTTAAGTCTTGGTTCTGTACAGGGAAGCAAAAATGCAGTTTGTATATTTTGTTTTTCATTATTTAACTTTCCTCTTGCATTTTTGCTGAGGCTATTCCAAGATTTCTTATTTGATATTTTTGTATATAGTAGTTAAATGTATGAATAAATAATTCCTGTCCTAGTTGCATCTTTTATAAAATCAGATTATTCCAGAACCTGAGTGATGTAGGGATTAATTCTTTATGCAGCAAACTGGGTCATTTTGATCCTATTCAGCCCAGTTTCAAGCCTTATAGAAAATCCTCAAAAACAGTAAGGACAATAGGTACACACACCTAACAAACGTTTATTGTCAGCAAATATCATGCTATGTCAATAAAAGACTTCCATTATGACTCCTACCAATGAGAGAGCTCACCACCACTGAGCTGTGCAGTACAAAGCAGCAGAAGCAAAGTGCCCCTTTCTCTTATATACCACAGTTGTCACCTTACACTGATCTTACATCTGGTATCTTGTGCTGAAATAAGCCACTATCAAAGACAAAAAAAAAAAAAAAAAAATGCTATATACAGGGGTTTGTGGAATGGTTTATACTTGTAGCTGTTCAATTCTACTCAGGATGCTTTTTGGTATCTATGCAACATGCATATCTATCCCATACAAAGCACTTGAAAATTCACCTGTACCCTCTGTAATTGACTATTTGAAGCATGTCGGGAGGGAGTTCTACTCATGGGGACCATCTGAACATTTTTTACCATACAACCTCTTTATATATACTGTCTGCATTACCATGTTCTATATGTGTCTATCTATAACTCTGATGCCCATTCCCTACGTGAACTTCCATCAAGGGGAGGCCCCATGGCAAAAGAGTTTCCATTTATCTGTCCTTACATGCCTCCTTTGCATACACTATTCCACACATTATTCTACCATTTCTCTCCCTTCAGCATTCTTCCACTCTATTTCCCCGTCACAGTGGTCTTCCTCTCACTATCATACACTCTCCTTGTAAACTCCCCATCTTGCATTCTCTCCACATGCCCAAACCCCCTCAAAGTATTACATTTCACCCACTCTACCAATCCACATTCATTCAATTCCCTTGCATTCCCTGCCATACTACATCTCATACATCACCTCATTTCTTTCTTGATTCCATCTAATCATACCACTTGGTCCTCTCCCATGGCTCATTTCCACAGCCAAGATTCTTGACCATTGCTTTACTTCTACCTACATTTATCTTCAATCACCTATGTTAACAGATGATAAAACAATATGATATCATTTGCAAGCAGACTTGCCACTAGCCACCATACCTGAGCACCACATTCCACCTTTGCGCCCCTTTTCCTAGTTTTGCTTTCATCCCTCTTATCACTACATCCATATATATATATTATTTATTTATTTATTTATTTTGCTTTGTCGCTGTCTCCCGCGTTAGCGAGGTAGCACAAGGAAACAGACGAAA
>JAUUDZ010293041.1:0-28804 GCA_032361705.1 Panulirus versicolor | reverse complement strand
ATATATATGTATACGTTGAGATGTATAGGTATGTATATTTGCACGTGTGGACATGTATGTATATACATGTGTATGTGTGGGGTCGGGCCATTCTTTCGTCTGTTTCCTTGTGCTATCTCGCTAACGCGGGAGACAGCGACAAAGCAAAATAAATGAATAAATAAAGTAAAGGCAATAAAAATGGTGTACTAAATAGCCTATACAAAAACTAGGGGTGCAGTCTATTATCTACTGACGATTTTCTTAAAAGAGGGGATACAGCTGTTTTAGCATTGGTTGGTTCAAACCTGGGTGGGCTTGATGCACCTGGGCTGCCAGACTCCTACTTGGTAATGAGAGGTCTAGGTGGCAGGAGGTGACAGCAGTGAAAGTGGTGCCAATCAGTGCTATATTGGCTAAAGGCACTTATAACAACTTAGGAGTAGTGTGTGGCCTAACCTGGCTTATCTGACATCTCCAATAAGGCACTAAATCCAAGTTATCTTAACTCCTCACGTGGATCAGCGCCCCTTCAGTGAAAGTGGTGCCAATCAGTGCTATATTGGCTGAAGGCACTCATAACAACTTAACAGTAGTGTGAGGCCTTCCCTGGCTTTATCTGACATCTCCAATAAGGCACTAAATCCAAGTTATCTTACCTCCTCACGTGGATCAGTGCCAAACTCAGCCCACGTCACTTCATCCATAAGACTTTTGGCAGTCTTCATTATGTCTCTGCATTTCTTGGGTGTTTCCTCTACCTTACCAGCAAGAAAAAGGCAGCAGCATGCAGTCACCTGAAGAAGTGCATGAAGATTACTTACTGACGTGTAGATAATTTCTTTCATGTGTGTACGTCACAATAAAAAATATCATTAATTCTGTAGCCCTACAATAAAGAACTGCATTTAAACCATATTCCACTTCAATTCTTTGAAAAGCTGAAAAAATCAGGACAAACCTAATCACATTCTCATTTCTTGAAGAGAATCTGAAAACGTCAATAACAAAAAATATTTGTTCTCCAATTTCTCTGAGATTTCAAGATATGTTCCAGATGTAATGATAATCATTTCAGTTTGTATGGAAATTATATCTTCATTATATGACATATTTGTATTATTTGTTGCTTTTGTAGCAGGTAATTATATCATATTTCTTTTAAAAGGACTTGTCATGATGCACAGGATTAAGGTTCAATTCTGTATTGTTGGAACAATAACAATAGCTTGGCGCCACTTATGGAAATGCTGTTTCTTTTAATCCCTCTCCCTACTTCACCTTAAAGCCACCTTCACATGGCACATATTACATAGTGTCAGGTGTGCTGACATCTCACATGCTTCTGGCTTTGAAGAGGAGCTACTTGTGTGAGAGGGATGAAGGTTTGTGGTAAGAACTGAGGTGCTGTGGATGAGGGAAGTAAATTAAGAATATGCCTAGATCCAAGAGATTTCAACAAGGCATTAAAGAGGCAACACTACCCACTACCTACGATTGAGGAAATATCAACCAGGTTAGCAGATGCTAAGGTGTTTTCTGTGTTAGATGATCTAGAAATCTACCAGAGGTACTTGCATGAATTGTTTAATGATCTTGATGGAGTAGAAATTATATTGGATGACATATCAGTTTATGGTAGTTCTGAAGGCCATGATGAGAGACTATAGAAAGTCCCTAAAGATGCCAGGAAAGAAATCTAAAGTTGAACTGTGCCAAACTCAAGCTTAAAACTGAGCAGGTAGAACAAATTGGCCATGTATTAACGGCAGACGGGTTAAGACCAGATCCTGAGAAGGAAGAAACTATAAGTAATTTTCTAACTCCTAACTACTTGGGAAAGCTTGTTCCCAATATGTCTGACATAAATGAACCTCTGAGACGGTTACTGGAGATGGACATTGAATCTAAATGAAATGAACCACAGGAGAAATGTTTTGAGGTATTATGATGTATTTAAGTCTGTAACCTTGACTGTTAATGCCTCAAGGAAAGCTGTAGGGGCTTGTATTCTTCAGGAAGATCACCCTGTTGCCTATGCTGCCAAGTCCCTTTCTGAAACTCAGAGAAATTATGCTCAAACTGTAAAGGAGTTGTTGGCCATTGTTTTTGGAGCTGAGAAACTTCATTCTTATCTGTATGGGAGAAGCAAAGTAGTTGTAGAGAATGATCATAAACCCTTACAGAGTATTTTAAAATAGTCCTTGTCATCTGCTCCTACTAGGTTACAGAGAATGCATCTGAGACTCCATAGATATTCCTCAGAGGTACATTATAAGAAAGGAAAGGACATGCATATAACTGATGCTCTGAGTAGAGTCAGCGGGGATGAAGAAGTGCAAGTAATTATAGTAACTCATGAATAGCTAGACACTGCAGGTATACGCTTGAAGATTTTTAAAAATAGGACTAAGGAAGATAGAGTATTGCAGACTCTAAAAGAATTCACATTAGAGGGATGGCATGATTGTAAGAGAGACACTCCAGTAGAATTCAATGCCTTTTGGAATTACAGAGATGAGATAAGTTATGAAGATGGAATGCTGCATAAAATGAAAAGAATTATAGTACCTAAGGAATTAAGAAGTAAAGTCTTCAAACACATTCATAAATCTAATCAAGGTATGGAAAAGAGATCTTGTGTACTGGTCTCAAATGGGGGCTGAACTTGAGGACCTGATTAGTGCTCGTGACACCTGTAATGTTTATAGCAATGACCAAGCAAGGGAACCACTGATGTCTCGTGAAGTCCATAAACTCCCTTGGTAAAAACCTGGAGCTGATTTATTTGAGATGAAAGGAAAGAGGTACCTGTTGCTTGTTGATTATTACAGCAACGTTTTGAGTTTGACTTGTTAGAAAATACTCATTCCAGTACTATTGTGCAATACTTTAAGGACCATTTTGCTAAGCATGGAATACCTCAGACTATTCACAGTGACAATGGCCCACAGTTCACAGCTGTAGAATCTAAAGAATTCTGTAGGTCATATGGAATAGCCCACACAACTTCAACCCCCTATTATCCAAAAAGTAATGCCTTGCAGAAAAAAGTGTACAGATAGGAAAGAAGCTGATGAAGAAGGCAGCCAAAGAGGGCAAGGATCCTTATCTACATGTGCTGAATTATAGAAATACTCCTATTCAGGGGACACCAAGCCCCAGTCAGTTACTGTTTCATAGAAGAACACAAACCACACTCCCCACTTCTGAAGCCTTGTTAAGACCAGAGACACATGACCCACTGACCATCGGACACCTACCTCAAGACTCACAAGATAGGTAGAAACTTTGTTATGTTAGAAGCTCTAAGCTACTGCCTGAACTGGACGAGGGAAATGTAGTTAGAATCAATGATGGCACAAGTAAAGAGTTAAAAAAGGGTATGGTGGTTGCTCCTAGATCATATCTGGTTAAAGATAGCGATGGTCAGATTTACATGAGAAATAGCCAGCAACTGCATAAGACAGCAGAAAGCCCAAATTCTCTAAAACATGCCAGTGGTTATGATGACAAACTGATAAATGTCATGAAGGAGAAGGTGCTGTGACACCGGGAATCAACAATAGACATAGACAAGCTGAATTAGAAGATGTGACAAGTGCAGTGGACATAGATGGGGAAGGTACACCAGAGGAGTAAGCATGATTCCAGTGAGGTAAGAACATCTAGAGGTAGACTAGCACAACCCCCGAAGAGGTTAGATCTATAAATATATGATGTAAAAGTAATCTTTGTACTTTGCATATCTATGAGTAATGTTGCACAGTTTATATGTGTTATTTCATCTTATTTCATTTATTTATATTTTTTGTGGGGGGGAGAGAAGATGTAATGATAATCATTTCAGTTTATATGGAAATTATACATTCATTATATGACATTATATATGTATCATTTGTTGCTTTTGAAGCAGGTAATTATATCATGTTTCTTTGAAAAGGACTTGTCATGATGCACAGGATTAACATGCATTCCTGTATTGTTGGAACAATAACAATAGCTTGGCAACACTCATGGAAACGCTGTTTCTCTCAATCCCTCCGCCTACTTCACCTTAAAGCCACCTTGACATGGCACATACTTACACCAGATATGAAATTTTTTAACAACTTGATTTGAGCATTAACTCTAAGTTTCATAATCTTATCCACAAACAACTGATAAAATGAAAGAAAAAATGCTTATGGGGTACCTACACCCCAATTCAAGATAAAATTCAAGAATAAATTTTAGAACGTTCACACAATTTGAGCCACAAATGCACTTATTGTGAATTATAACTTCTACAAGTAACATAAACAAAGAATAAGGCAAGAGTTACACAAGATACCATACTAGTAGGAGGCTTAGCTACAAATTCTATTGATCTTTTAGAAACATGTCAAAATCTTACATGTCTGGGGAAGGACTGAAAAGTGTGAACCATGTAGAATCGGTGGAAGTAAACAACACCTGTTGCCATAGTCTCGTATCGAAGGCCCATCTTGTTTCCCACCTGAAGAATGAAACGGGCACCTTCTCGACGATACTGAACTTCCTGTTCAACACTGAGGCCTGCAACAATACTTGGAGTGTGTCGAAGCTCCCGTTTCTCATAGTACCATCCCTGCTGAAAGGTATAACAAATATTTTCTTCATACGTAAGTCAGTGAGAACATTTAAATGGTCACTGTCAGTTGTGCCTTTTCCTTCACTCAAATCTTGTCACAGGCAGATCATACCTAAAATATTTTAGTCAACAATCATGTCCAGGACCAAACAACATAAACATCTGCAACAAAAATACATTTACATTTGATTATTGAATATGCAGCAACATTGCAGTGCAATGTGCTTATACAATAAGTGTTAAAAAGTCTGGGATATATCAACACATACAGTATATACTTACTTCCTTATCTTCCTGCTTAGGATCCCATTCTATGGGGCTCCAACAGCACTCAGGAAACCAGCTGCATTCACCAGGAAGGACCTCAGGTCAAGAAACTTGGCATGTTGTGTGTATGTGCATTTAAGGTGATTGCAAGATAAATGTGAAATAAGTGTTCAGTGACTTCAGCAGAAAAGTTCAGTGAAGACATGATGGGTCTCATGATTTGATGAATCAGTGTTTGTAATGCTGGAAAGATGGGTGGAATCCAGAGGGCAGACAAAAAAGTATAATTCTTTTATGCCTGGGGAGTGTACTACCATTTGGATGTATGTCTGGTGGAGATAGATTAAGATTGGGTTGGGAGGTTAGTTGTGACATTCTTAATGAGCTATTATGATGAGTATATGTTTTGTCAAGGCTTTAGCAGACTCCACCTGCTCAAAGTTATACGATGAGTGAAAAGTCACCATTGGCAAAGCCGTATCACTGGAAGTCTGGTCTCATCAAGAATTTCTCTCTCCAAAGGAATTTACATTTCCCTTGCACCTCAAGCAGTGAAGCCTTGGGCTGCAGGAGCCTCTAAAAAGGTTCTGGATAACACCAGACTCATTCATAGAAATTGCTTCTGGCATAATTATAAATCAATAAATATGTTTTGTCAGTGCTGTGTTTGCTGGGTAGTGGAGATCTGTATGTACTGTTTGGTGGTTATGGTGCGGTCTGGGTGGAAAGGATGCTGTTACAAAGGACTAAACACCATACATATTGAAGTGAGATGGTATTTGGAAGTAATTTTGTTTCATGGTGATGCTTAATGTTTGTGGGTATTAAGCATCTGGTGACTGTGCAGAGTGCCTTGTTTCAAGTGCTTTGCAGCTTGATTATGTTTATGTTTTTGGCAAGATGAATAAACAGGAAGGTGAGATGTAAGTTACAGTAAATTAGATGAATGTTTGTAATGGGTAATAATATTTAAGTGCTCTGAGAGCATTTAGTGTCTTTATGGTATTTGTGTTAATGTTTGAGGCGTCTGAAGTAGATGTTAAGTGAGTCATATGAGATACCCAATGTGGCTGGATTACTGTTGAGTGTGAGTGGATGTTTGTCTAGCTAGGAAGGTTACAGTAGATTTCTGTGACACTGCACACATTCTATTTTTGATGGGCCAGTGTTATAATCGTACAACGAAGTGTTGCATGTCTGTCGTTGCCAGAAGAGTGTCATGGTGATGTGATGTGACCAAGAGATCATCAGCATGTGACAGGACTTTCACAATGCGTTAAGCTAGAGGTCATGGTAGCTCATGTAAGATACTAAAGAGGGATGGAGAAAGAAGTGCTCATGATGTTTACGGCAATGCATGGTGGTCAGTTATCTACTTTTAGTTCTTGGAGGTTTCTGCCTCTTGCATGCTCATCTTGAGTCATGTGTAATAATATCCACAAACCCTCTATAAGACATAATATATGGGGGCAAATCTTGGTCCACTCTTTCTAGAATTTTGTCTTGTTCCAGAGAGAACCCTTGAATTCAGCCATAGGCAAGTGTACAGTTCATTCCACTGAAGTCTTTTACTTCTAAGCTGGCATCTCTGCCTCTTCCATACTTTTCTATTCATGGCCCATATCTCACACCATCAAGACAACTTTGTTCTCAATTTTCAATTTTCAGACGCTCATTTCAACTCCTTCTCTGTAATGATTTTCTTTACGCTTTCCACTTCAATCTCATGACCTCTAATTCTATTCTAAAAATACATTTGTTTCTTAAACCATCATCCCAGTCAATTTTCAAAGTAATTTCCTCACTTCCAAAGAACTTCATACTTTGTAACAAGCTATCTCTTGGGCTTATCTGGTTATTATAACGATGATTAAGAGATTTGGCTGTCCCAGAATGCAAAGGAAAAAATGATCTATCCAATGATCTATAGCTAACATGCTACTTCTTTTTTCCGTGAAACATTAATGCCACTGAACTCTGACATTATTTCACTTGCTGTGGCCTCTGAGATACAAAATGCTCTAGACTGCTCTCTTCCCATAAATCACAACATGCTGCGACCTCAGTCAAGCATCCTGTGTTTGTGAAACCGCATAAGAAGGAAGAGAAGCACCCAAAACATCATGTAAAGCAACTATCATCAAAGTCTGGGAATATGATGGCTGAACTAACCCAAGAAAGTAATCTCATCACTTTAAGTAATGCACATCTAAGGTCTTGGTCTGGCTGAACTTAAACATTACTTACCTGTGATTACTTCTAAAACTTCAGGAAAATTTCTAAGGAAGAGAGCCTTGATGTACCCTTTTTAGGCAAGAGCATCAAAAAGAAGTTGAATTGTCTTCTTTACATAATCTCCCTTGATAAGGTATCCTGAATCAATTAATTTATCCTTGGCTGTTTGACTAAAGGAACACTTATCAGGAACTGAAAAGAAGTGTTCTTTTCACGAAGACACTAAGACGTCTGTTAAGAAATGAGAAATCAATGAATTTGAACTGGCTCCAATTTTACTGAATCACATACATCCTATCAAACACCCTTGAAATTATCTATGAATCTTTCTTTACTTAAGATACCTCCCCTTAGATAATCCTGAATAAAAGGACAAAAAAGGTGCCTTAACTCATAACAAATAAAACATAAGTTTTTATGTAATGACATGCCAACTGGGGCAGAAACGTAACTCTAGTCTGACCCATACATGGGATGGCTTTTAAGCTAACTTGTTCCCAAGTCTAAACATCTGTAATTTTCTTGTGTCCAACAAAGAAATATTGTGCCTCTTTGATTCATCTTGGGTAATCAATTTACACTTTTGTCAGCCACAGCATCTTATTCTAATCTGGAAAAATGTCATAACAGTCAGTCCTAAACTCAAGAAAGAAAATCTAGAGTTGTTTCCCACTGGAATTAGCTATAAAACCCCTCAACATAGTCATAACCTTTATTAACAGATCAAGAAGACTTCTAATAGATGTGATTGTACAAACAATGGAAACTGACAAAAATGAGAAATTTAACATGATCTCCACCTCTTGAAAATCAATCTTGGTCTTACCTAACACAAGTCTGAGGAATTTATAGCAATTCCCAGTAACATTAAAAACAGGACACATATTTGACTTCCAGATTGAGATAAGACCTCTCAAAATAAAAAAATACACATGACAGATCAGATAAAAGTTCTCAAAATAAAAAAGACACATGACCAATTACTGTCTTAAACAGGCATTTACTATCATAACAACTCTTCCCAAAATCAAAAGCGAAATCTAAACTCACTTCAACTGCACAATGTCCTCAGACCAAGGAAAAAATTGGTTTCTGCAGCTTAAACCTATGTTAATTGAATAAGCAGGCATCTAGATATATAAAAGTAACCAGAAGGGCTTTGAGAAATTCCTCCCAAAAGGAATCATCCAGTGATACCAACAAATCTGAGGTCAGCTTTAGTTTTATCCTGAGAGAATTAAAAAATCATATGGTGGAAATTTAATTTTCCTAGGAATATATCCAAGGACTGAAGAGGACAACTATGAATCAGCATAAAATTTGGTTGGAATCCTCACATGAGGAAAACTTGATTTAGTGACACCAAGCCACTACTTGTGAAATACCTTAGAAAAAAGGTAGCAAAAATAAAAAATGTGGAACTTTCTCATGATCCTAAATCACATTCCAACATGTATATGCACCAAAGCCAAACTCATAATCTAGAGAATAAAGATGAAACTCTTGCGCAATCTACATTAACTTGGCAAACCTGACCAACCTGTTTATATTCCACACAAGAAACGGATCATATTAAGCCTAATCTTATAACTGATCAGATGACGTATTCACACAAATTATCCAAGCATCTGCCTAAATCGATCCAAATGTAAATCTATAACAAATAATAGTATCAGCAGCATCTTAAGACTTATGTATCTAGAGAAAAGCAAATGGCACCTGTCTCGAGTAGAGCATATCATCACTTTGTTGGCTCAACTGCCGGCTCGATGACGGACCCGGCATAAGGGCATCAAGTGTAGCTGCTGGCTCTTCATTCTGGAAACAGCAGGAGACTTTTAAAAGATGACAATAAAATATCCTTAATGTCTAGACACGGCAGAAATCTATACATTATCTATACAAAGAACCCTCATCAATTTGGTACCAAATAATTCGATTCTTGGCTACTCCAAACCTAATCATTTAAACATTTTTGTTCAAAATGGCCGACTTTGTAGAATGCATGTCTGAATGACCGAAAAGTCGCATGGACATAACTCTCTTACCTGAACACATGATCACTGCATGGGGCATGTGGCATTTTGGCAATGCTGGAGGGAAGGCATCCAAGTCACTAACTGGCTGATGCACACACATACACACAACCACAGGCTTTAAAAAGTGCAGAGTATTCAGGGTCAGTGCATGTCAGTAAAAATGAAGATTCTAGATATAACCAGAGATATGGAGTTTGACAAATCAGCACTAGAGGAATTAGCAGACAAGTGAGTTGCACCAAAATTAAGAACATTAGTGAAGCACAAGGTTGATTAACCTAAGTCGATGATTTTTGGACTGAAAAAAGGCCATATTCCAGCCAAAGAAGAAAGGGTGGAAAAGGAAGATATACCGATAAAAAGATTACTAGAAGCTGCAGGCATGCAAAATGCATTTTTAAAGATAAAAGATACTGACACATCCAGTGATGATTATGTTCGATGTGGAATTAGGTAGCCAGAAGGTTCTAAATAAATCTGAGAAACTTTCAAGTCATGGGGAATTTCCGTAAGATATTCACTAGAAGTGAAAGACTAAGAGAAGAACGAGAGAGAAGTATAGAATACCACAAGGCCTCTATATGCAACATTTTGCAGTTGCAACAGTTAAGAACCAGAGTACATCATAACATGTAAGCTCTCCAAGTTGTGACACATTTGAAAAAAAATTTCACTTCGCATCTTAATGTACTGATATTATCTTCCTTTAACCTTCAATGTCAGGTGTCTTGCAAACTGCTCACATTGCATTATACAAAAAAGTGATCTAAGGTAACTTTTATGACCTCAGTATTGTGCTAAAGTTAACACATAAAGCCTCCAGCAAGGGGAGCCAGAGGAAAGTGAAGAGGGAAAGGAAAAACATGGCCTACATTTTTACTAACTCACCCTTCACTCCTGATGGTTACTAATTACTTATATTTACATATATCTAACAAATATGTACAGGAATTTTACATTCGTTTACATGTAAACTTACAACAAAATAACATCCAGAAAGCAATAGTCCCTTTAACAAACACCTGTAGTGACCACGAGACACTTAGTAGCCATACAAATGTTAAAATATTGATGGGTCACTCAAAAAACTCACAGTTCCTACTATGCAAGTCTATATGTGATACCTCTCGGCACTTAACCCTTTGGTGGGCAGGTATCCTACAAAGGATACTCAATTCATGTTGTTGTAATGGTGAGGTCAAAGGATTTTGCCCAATAGAGGGTTGAGGGTTGATGTCAAAATACTCTACAGAAATTTTACTGATCAGGAATTCCATAAAGATATTACAGTAAAATAATGTTCAATTTCTATCCCAACCACTTGCAAAATAGTTTCAATTCATATCCCAATCATTGATAGACATCTCATTAAAAAAGGTATGATCATATGCTTGCTCTCACCAGTTATCTCAACTTTACCTATAACCAGGTATTTCCTGCCTACAAATTAAGTGGAGCAGTTCACTATGCTTCCAAAAGACTATTACAATCTAGCATATTAGATGATTTTAACAAAGGAAACCGAATCACAACCATTCAATTATACTGGACATATGAAAATGCAACTATAAATAGGAAACAATTTGCCAAGAATCAGCACTTTTAATGCAAGGTTCTGAGTTACAAGCTTCACTTCAATGTGCTGTTGCCTATCTATTGAACTAATGCTCAGACATTCACAAAATATAAAATAAAAAATGAAACAGCTATTGATAACTGGAAGAGACTGAACAGCTGACAAATTCAACATTTCATTGTTCAAGTCATACTCAGTATATAACATGGCAACTTGTATTTTGTTTCACTTCTCTACGGAGTTCACTTTGATAGATCATTACATAACTCAAGAGTCAATGATTATTTAGATATCAACAAAAATAACGAAGAAAACGGGCTGCAGCAATGGAACAAATATCAAGCCCAGGAACACAAGATCCCATGGAAACTTATTTTTCTAATGAAGCTCAGAAAATTATAAGGTAAATTATGAATTTTTTCCACACAATTCTCTTCAGTTGGGTGTTACCTAACTTATGAACTAATGATTATTTAGATACAAAAATAATGCAAAAATGGGGGACAAAGATGTGAAAGCTATTGAGTGAAATGTCAATGAGCATAGGAAAGCTAGCCTCAACAGCAACGTATTGTTCAATTCATACTCAATAATTAATATGACAAATTGCATTTTCTAGTATGTGTTATCCATATAGTTCTCTTCAGCAGTCTGTTACCAAGTTCATGAACTAACAATCATCTAATCACTAAAATATAAGGGAAAATAGAAAAATCAAACAAAGAAACTAATATAACGAGCTGGTTTATACTCCCTGTGCAGTTAGGAGGGGGTGATATTACCCAATCTTTATGATTCAAAACACTAAAGGTACTCAAGAGAATACAGGGCATAAGGTTATCACATCAGATGTGAAATTAAAGAGGCTTAGAAGGTTTGGTGATGCAAGAAACTTGTGACTAGAGCCTGTGTGTTTAAATAAAATCATTAAGGAAGTAGGTCACACATCTCAACAGGCGTTTAACGTAAATGAAACTCGCTTATTCTGGAAGAGAATTCCCATCAGAACATTCACTAGCAATGAGGAAAAAACTGCTCCAAGATTCAGTGTCACCAAAGATTGCTTGACATTTCTAATTTGAGCAAGAGAAGGTCATATGCTTAAGACCCAACTAATGCTTTACTCAGAAAATCCAATGAGGCTTTGACAAAACCAGTTCACACGTTCAAAGATTCTTTAATGGGTTCAAAAATATCTCTGTTAAGAAAAAACAAATGACATGAATCATAACATCAATGAGATGGGCAATATTTCTGCTCCTCTCAATGATGCATTCTATACGTGCAGAGAGCAACTAAACTCTTGCCTTGCTTCACCACCTCTATAAAATGCTTCACAGTACTTCAGCTGCATTTGAGCAAAGGTGTCAAGGAAATGGATCTTGTTTAAAATGCTATCATGCCTTTTTACAGCATGACAACAGAGATGACTAATTGAATGTATTAGAAAAAGTTTCCATTTTGTCCTACAGTAAACCTAAATATGCTCAGACGAAGACCTTTTCACTCTGAGAAAAATGGCATGCATGTAAGTAAAGCAAGGGTAGCTAAATCAAGAGAGTGAAGAGAAAATAAGGAAAAATAGCTATGGAAGGAGACAAAGTAAAATGGAAAAGAATGTTTAGCAACCTACACAAAACAAAAGTGAAGCAATGTACTGAGGACACTTAATTCATTAGTTTTAAACTTATGGTTATGAATGAAAACAGGTACAATTAAAATGTGGCCAGGTGGAAATATCCACAAACAAATATAGAAAAGCAGATCAAAAGAGATGATTTGGGAATAGGAGCCTACTGTATGACTTCAAAAAAAGTTTACACTGTGGCATTGATGGCACGGTTAGTAGTTAATTTGTGAACGGTTACAGAAAGATATAAAACTGGATTTAGTTAAACTTTTCCAACCATTCAAAGAGAGTGAAAGAACACTGTGGCTGAATGAAATGTGCTAGAAAAATTCTAACCCTTCATGCACATCTGATGCTAGGGTGTGCAGTGCACATTTCATCACCAGTGAGTCAACAAATACCATCCAGTCAGCTACTTTCATGTGCTTTTTGTATGTGTGTGATCTGTGTACATATGACTGAGGTAATGTAAAACTCAGGCATGAGGACAAATATATTTTGGGGATACTGTTCAAAACAGGTCAGGTTTGACGAGGATAAATCAAATAATACTGTCAGGTGAGTAGGGTATTTTGGTTTCACTGACAACAAAATTCAGCACAGATTTCCAGGAAACAACTCTCTATTTGAGTTCAAAAAATTATAAACTTGGCTCACATTTCTTATAGTTCAGATAATTATCAACACCCCTCTTCTATGGGTATTACTCTGGTTTCAGCTCCGGAGAGGTGGCTGCTTGTGTGTCCCCATCATTAGCTAGACCATGCAATACTCGACAAGATGCAGCATCACACGATTATTTTGTGGCCATCAGCAACTCAAAGGTGGGTCACTTTCATAAATGATTCTTTCCCAACATGTTGAAGCTTTGGAACTCTCTACCTTCTCATGTTTTTCCCAATAACAATGATCAAGCACATTTCAAAAGACAGGTCTTTTACTTCCTCGAAAATTTGTAAATGCTTTCCCTTGTCTTTTCTTTTTCCATTTTATAATTCTCTCTATAATTCAATTAATGCCTGGTCTTGATGTGGACTTTTGTCCATGACTGGAGCCATCAACATAAAAAAAAATTGCATTAAGACAGCCACTTCCAACCCTACATCTTCCCTATTTCTTTATCAATGCCCTGCCTGCTTCTGGTGGGGTCAGTATGGATGGCCTAATGACAAATAAACTTAAGGAATCATATATTCCCCATGTCTTCCATCATGATTGGCTCAATACACTAAACTGTAAAAAACTTATGAAAATCAGGTGTAAGGAGCACAAAATTCCTCCTTAATAATTATGAAAACTTATGTAATCATTTTGATTATTTGAGTCACCTGCATATTAATTTGTTACGTCCCTCCAGATTCCTAGCCCTTTCTTTTCTGTTACTGTAGTTAAGAGTTATGGAATTTACACAATTTTGGTTATGTAACCTTAAAAATATTTAGAAACAATACAAAACCAAATGATTTATCATCCATTCTGCAAATTTTGAAAAAGAGTACGCCCATGTTACAACACCTTTTGTCCACAGCTCCTGAGCTTGTGATTTTTGTTTACACTGCGGTAAGCTCTTATACTATACCCTATTGTAAGTAGCTGTGTCATTCAATAAAAGAGCAAAATATTACAGCTATTGCTATGAATACTCGACAAAAGAGGCATCATAATTATAGGAGAATGAAACAGGATAAAGGTCATAAACTGTATTTTAGGCTGCCTGTGTTCTAGCCCAGCAGATGACCATTTCAAGTGTGAGACAGGAAGTGTCATAACCAGGTGGTGTTGTTAGAGTGAATATTGAGGTAGCCTTTGTGTGGCATAGGAGGCTGGGTCCTCTGTGGGAGTACATAGGTACAGCATCACTGGTGACATACACCCATCAGTTATCACCACAGAGTTTCGTACATCATTTTTCTATATCTTTATGGAATTTTCATGCTGTTCTTGAAGCAAAACATGCTTACTTCTAACCTTTAGGTGTTCACAATAGGACTTAAGGTAGGTATCTCAAGAGTTGCTCCCCTTAACCCCCAATTCCCAACCATGATTTTGCCAAGCACAAGGCCTTTCTGTATTTATTTGTATGTGACTATTCTTTAATATCACTTACTGTAAAACCCTGTGCTAAAAGATTAATTGGGGAAGACCAGTCTGCTAGAAACCAAATTCAAACCCAGGGGTATAAGGAATTCACAAATTAACATTGGTCGAGTGATGATCTCGTGGTCAGGTCACCCCTCCTCCCACCAAGAGTGGAGATGTTCAGGGAACTCTGAGTAAGCATGAAATAGCTCCAAGGGTGTTTCTGGAGTCATCTGAATCATATCCTAGTCAGATATGAAGCACAGGCCATTCTCCATACAGATGATGTTCAATTTTTTTTTCAGCATTGCTGAGATGTTTCCTAGACCTATTAGCACGTGCAACACTTCCAGCACCTATGTGCCATGATGGTATACAAACAGACAGACTTAAGTACCAGAAAGGACAACACAATTGCTTGAGAACATGAACACCAAGCTTCTTCACCTATTGAACAAGAACAGGCTTATCTCAGACTGGAAGGCAGTGAGAAAGCAAAGTCTTGTTTCATCTTGAAATTTTTACTTATATTCAATGAGAAAGCAAAGTACTGTTTCATCTTGAAATTTTTGCTTATATTATCTTATATCATACTATTATAAATCAGTGTAACACTATGTGTATGTATGCTGAGAAAACATTGTACATCAGTGAAATACAGTAAAGAAAAGGTGCACTGAAGTGATGCTCACATTCTCCTAACATCCAGTCCTGAACCAGGGTCGGGAAATAACAGACATCCATGCACAACAATACTGAGGAAATTATTCTACTTTTTTGGCATTTTCTTTGATAAAATATAATACAAACATATTTTGTAAGGATTCTTTTGCCTTCACTGTAAAGGCAAATTTCTGAGGAGCTGCAGCTATAGGATGAACAAATTGTTAAATTTTGAAGATCAGTTAATAAATTGTATAATATGTGCAAGGCTAGTTAAAAATGGTAATACTGAAATGACGGCATCCCACAGGACTGTGAATGGAGTATCTTTTAACTCGAGAATAAAATTTTCAAATTCAACTCACACATTGGAATAAGGATTTTCCATTTATCCAAACAGTTTTTAATTCATATGGTGAAATCATGAATTTGGTTTGTTACTTAAGAATCACCTACCTCTTATCAAATTGGAATCTGAACCAAAAGTAAGCCAAACGTTTGAAATTGAGCCTTCATTTTATCAGTGGGGTTTTCCAGGCCAATTCTAGCAATTGTCCATCATAATAATGCCCTTACTCACAGATAAGAGCAGAGGGCAGTTCCTGATTTTACATATGACCCAATAAGATCTAACAAAACCTAACCTAGCATTCCCTTTCCTTTTACAAACGTAATATAAAAAAATTCATAACTCCTTATACCAAGTACTGAGCAGATTTTAGATATACACAGACAATGTCCCACAGCAGTCAAGATTTAATGAAACATACCAACATTAAAGTTGTCAACTAACTGGGACCAGATGGCTGCTTGTTAGGCAGTGGTATGAAAAGCCATCAAGTCTGTTTGACGACATTCACCGGCAGTTGGTGTGATGCTGTCATGAGTTCCTCTAGGATGTTTATATAAGTTCTGCTGACTTTCTGCAAGTATTTCACCTAAGTTTACATTAAGCAACTCCACACTTTCCCTGATTTTCATAACCTTTATGAATATTGCCTTCTATGATTCTGAAAATATAACACAAATAATGCTCCAAATCACACTGTAACTCTTACTGTCTTCTCTAATCTTTATGTAGCACTGAAGAACAAAATCACTCAATATCCAAAGCCACTTTCAATGCGTAGCTAAATGGGTAACTTCCTGTGGTTATGTTCACTGGGATGGGTTAATGTGGAAGCAAATACGCACAGCGCTCAGCTTTCCAGCAACTGAATATAAACATGAAACCCAAACATTCACATATGACTGAAAAACATTAAAATTACAATAAATATTAGCTGCTATGGGAAATTAGGTGAGGATCTTATAGATTTTGCCTGATGTGATAAGATCCCGAAATGTGCCATATTCAATAAAGAAAGTAACAGAAAAAACAGTGTATGCCATAGTAATGTTCTAAGGAGCTGGTAAAACAATGTTTGGCAAATTTATTTTACAGCCAATCATCAACAATATGGTCTCACAAACTGATAGACATCTTAAATAGCAATCGAATAAAGTTGAGGAACTATTTCTTCCTTATGAAATGAAGGAGAATCATAAAAGAATAATAAAACAACCAAAAAAAACATGTGATATAAGCCTGAACCTAATCAGGGGCAAATAAGAAATTTGTGGTGGTACCATAATGGTAACATAACAAAACGCATTTAAAGCAACACGTTGTTGACATTTCCTCAGGTAATGGTACCACCTTATTGTATATATAATGTTTTGATGATATATATATCAAGAACAAGTCTGTTCAGTTCCACATATCTCTAGTGCGTCTGAAGATATGTGGAAATAAGTGTTTCATTTACTTTATCCCCACATTTTCCGTAATCTTCAATGCCCTTCTCTCTATTACATATTCATTATAAATCCATTAATCAATGTCACTATGTTTCATCAATACCCTTCTAAAACACTTGTGCTGGGCATTAACAGCCAACTGACATGCTTTTCTTCCACCTCCATACGTTAGTTCTGTTGCGTGTTTATAAGGTCTATCATTACAAAAGAGTGAGGTACTACGTTTCACACATTAGATTCACGACACCAATAAACCAAAGCTGTACAATGTAGCAACACCATCAAATAAATGTATTTCATCAATATTTATAAGGTTATCAGGTGGTGGCCTAAATCCAATGGGAGTCGAATGGTATCAATGAAGCTGAGGACAGCGGCCAGTCAGAACCATTGGCATCAACCAAGACAATAGTAAACTTTCATGTCTGTCTACATGAGGTTTATCAGTCCGCATTGGGCGACATAGACAGTGCCAGAGAGACTTAGTCTTAGAACAATAAAACCGGAAGGTGTGAAGAAATTTCTCGCTTGAGGAATGAAACTTGACGTCAACTATGGCATAGAGCCCAAATAACCAACTAACCTCAAGGTTTAGTTACAGTCAGTATTGGCCTTACATGGATCCCCTTAGATGTTAGCCTGTGTGGCGACTGTTAACTTTGTCCTGTGTGGTGATTGTTCTATGAGGTGCCGGTAGCACTTGGGGCCCCTTATTCCAAGTCTACATTCACAGGCTCGTCATTTTCCTACGAGCGGTTAGTTTAGGGTGGATTTGGACCTGGATGAGCTAAATGGATACAAATTGGAACTCAACTTGACTGGGCTGGGTGACGTGTGGTTATGCCCGATCACTTTATAAGGACCATAGAAGAATAGTGCCTTGTCAAGATGCAAGACAGCAAACCACGACATCTACATTTCTTTAATAGCCTATGGCTTTAATTCACTGACTAACCTATATATCACATCACTCGCCATGTAATTTGTGTTAAGAAAGTGAAAAATAGATCCTTTACCTTGGTCATCTTAAGAAGGGGATGAAACTCTCGCCTGCCAGCGTGTGTTGTTATGTTTGGGTCAGCTGGCCTTGAACGACGAGCCTAAATTATTTTTTTTTATATATTCCAATGATATAAGAAACCTTCAAAATGTATCTATCAAGATTCTACAATTTATTTATTATAAGAACAATTATAAAAAGTCCTTTATAAGGGTTATTTAGCTTTCATCTCTCATTAAGGTATTTACTATCTTACCATTGCAGATAAAGATAATTGGTAGTCTTATCCCTCCACCGTTCTCAATATTCTACAGATATTTCATAAAACGGTGTCAATAAAGTCTTTGTTAAAGTAAATAGCCAATTTGTAATTGCGTATCTGCTTATGTATTAGCGTATGACAAGTGATGCCTTCGCACGAGCCAAGCTTCATGGTGCTGTCCTCTTTCACAGTTTCATAACTCAATTTATTCCATCCATACACTCTTCTTACTAGATGATTACTTGTCTAGATAATTCCTATCAATTTTTTTGATAAAAGTTCATGATACGGCTGTGCGCTGTTTATTAAACTGGGTTAGAAGCCTTAAGGATTCTGATCAAGTCACCCTTTACTTGTCTCTCATCCCTAGTGGACATATCTATGGCCTCTTACCTATCACTGTAACTCGGCTATCATCCTGGCATCATCTCCCTTGCCTTCTTCTAAACCTCCTCTATCTCTTTCCTCTAATTTTGGCCCTAAGTTGTGAACAGTTGATTGGAATACTTTCCTCTTCATCTATTTTAACAAGTTGACTCGACACTTTGGACTCCTCCTAAGTCATTAAAAACACAGATATATTCCTGAAACTTATTTCCCTCTGGATAATATTCATCTCAAAGCATTCTTTCACAATGTCCCAATCACTCTACTGTCCATTTACTCGAAGTTCAGTTTCGTCAAAGTATTCCAGACCAATTGTTCAGTTGTGGTCGAGGGAAGGTATAGGGAGGGGGGAAAAAAGGGGGTTTTGAAAGCATTGAATAGGGACAGAATGAGAAAAGGGAAAGTACATGGAAAGGCTTTTTGGTTCCTCTACCGTGTGGGAGGCAGTAAGCACTTGGTTGAGTGGTACTGGAAGAGGTGTACTAGAGTTTACTCTAACCATTGCAAGTGTTAGGTGACAGTAAAGGCTGTTAATGTCCCCATGTTAGTAGAGGAAAAGGTTGTGATTGTCCCCTTGTTAGCAGAGGAAAAGGTTGTGATGTCCCCTTATTAGCAGAGGAAAAGGTTGTTTTGTCCCCTTGTTAGCAGAGGAAAAGTTTTTTTTGTCCCCTTGTTAGCAGAGGAAAAGGTTGTGATTGTCCCCTTGTTAGCAGAGGAAAAGGTTGTGATGTCCCCTTGTTAGCAGAGGAAAAGGTTGTTTTGTCCCCTTGTTAGCAGAGGAAAAGGTTGTTTTGTCCCCTTGTTAGCAGAGGAAAAGGTTGTGATTGTCCCCTTGTTAGCAGAGGAAAAGGTTGTTTTGTCCCCTTGTTAGCAGAGGAAGGAGTGGGGAATACGCGTCTCAGAGCCAGTAGACTTGTCGACTGCTGCAGATGACAAGATTGGGACTACCAGTACTCTTGTGGTGTTGGTGTCAATCTTGCTATGCTCAAGGGGTCATAGTGTTGGACTACTGGCAGCCTAGGTCAATGCCAATGGCCAATGGGGTGTCACGAAAAAGCCGTTGATTGGTGGAAGTCATGATGTGGAGGGGTTGACCTCCCAATTTAAAGGTTGGGGTCAGCGACCAGTGGGAAAGTCTATCTAGGTCACATGAGGCCAATGTTTTTGAAACATACATGAGTCGCTGTCAAAGAGATTTGCTGGTCAGATGGAGTGGCACAAAACAATAGTACTATGCTATTCCCTAACTCGACCCCTTCTTTTTGATGAACATTAGGGCAACGGTGAGGTAAAGGCTTTTGTTGGATGGGCAGCTAGTGCTGGTAAGGTATGGGAGAGTGGCAGGTCTGGTCAAATTGGATCAATAGTGGCTGTAAAATGCAAAAGGCTGCTGTCGCCAGGACCTATGAAAGAGAGAAGAGAGATATGTAGTTGTAAGATGCAGCTGGGCTAGTGGAAAGGAGGTATCATTACAACAGCAGGGCAAGGAGAATGTCGGGTTGAGGATGAAAGAATGGCAATTGTCAATGTGTCTTCTATGGCCGGCTTTCTCTCTCTCAGTCATTCTAAGAGCCACTAGATTAATGGATATTCTTGAGTGTCGAACGTGTCCTTTGCTGTGATTTCTGACTGAGGATCACATTTGGGAAATGTGGAGAACACACAAATGCTTTAGTGGGAAAAGGGAAAGGTAATGCAGCTCGGGGCAAGCTGCTGTAAGTGGTGCAGGGTTAGATGAGGTGAGTTGAGGTGAGTTAGGAGTCCTGTGGTGCTCTGGTGGCAATGCATGAGTGGTGGGGTAAAGTGTCTCATGGCTCTGGTGCAGTAAGGGCGCGAGGTGCAGGAGTCCAGGAGGAAAGATTGTTCCCTGGAACTTCTGCAGGAGGAAGGTGCCGAGGTTGTGCAGCAGGAGAGGAGGCGTTGAAGAGCTCATGTAGCCATGCCATCAATGCTGCAGGAGAGAGGAGGCGTTGCTGAGGTTTCATAGTCCTTGGAGGTGAGGCGTAGCTGGGTTCCTGTACCTGCTGAAGGAGGAAGGTGATGTAAGGATCCCACAGGGCCCTTGTCAGCTGGCAAAACCAAGTATCCAAGTCCCGAAGGACATGAATGATTACCAGGAGTTCAGAGCAGTAAGTGTGTAAGAGGGAGCGGTAATATTCCAGGTCAGAGGACAAAAATTACCAGACCAGGTCCCCCCGGATGCTGGATGGCACTGGAGTAAGAGTAGCCACTGGAAGTATAACCCCAGCACCTGTTGACTTCTGCATGTGTATCATGGTGAAACACCTGCGCATCGAGTTGGGGGCTAAAGCAACTCCATTAGAGAGGGGTAAATTGAGAAGCTATTGTGGGCCATATCTGGTAGAGCCGAAGTCCCATAAAAAGACCACTGTCAGTCGCACTTAAGTGCATGATTAGACCTACAGACACAGCAAGAGTGAAGAAGTCCCATGCATAAATGTTACCATGGACAGCTGTTAGGATAAACGGCTGAGTTCACTGTGGGCCTATGCCCTCGACCTCAGTTGGCCCGTGAATGTGTCGGGTCAGCGTCGCCCCCCACTACGCTATAGATGTCCTAATTTAACAGCAGTATATACCAAACAAGGATGATCAAGTCTTTCAATCATGTGCATTATCAGAGTAAAAAGACCTTCTTTGGCAACTACACATAGCATGCTTATTTCTAAGGTATATAGTTACTTGGGTAATGCTGGGTAACCCAGACTGTTTTCAATGTCACACTAATCTTACGAAGAATATTTTACAAGCAGAATGCTAGAATTATTGATATCAAAGTGAATGAAACTCATTATGCATTTTGGAATGAAGAATATAATGAGAAAAATATGCCCCAACTGCTGGTACAAGGGATGTTGGCTAATGATGCTGGAGATGAAGACGATTTGACAAAAGAATTTCTTTCATAAAAGGAAAAGAGAATACGAACAGGAAATCTAGTCAGCTCCATCGAATATCCACTTTAGTGATGAACTTAAATCACAAATTACTTTAGTGTATGTGTGTGTATGCAATAAGTTGTATAAAACAAATGCAAATGATTTTCGTTCAAGCTAAAGATTTTATTAAGAGTTTTAGTAATATTGTGAAGTGTATACATTCACTTAAGAAGTCTATAGCTTGAAAATAGAGTTCACGTATTAGAATTAGGAGCCTAATCATTAGAAAATAAATAGGGTTCACAAATTAGGAGCCTAGTCATTTAAAGAAAATAAATAGGGTTCATGAATTAGGAGCCTAGTTATTCAAAATAAATAGGGCTTACAAACTAGAAACCTAGTATTTAGAGAAAATAAATAGGGTTCATGAATTAGAATTCTAGTAATTAACAAAAATAACAGGGTGCATGAATAAGGAGCCTAGTTATTAAAGAATATAAATAGGGTTCACAAATTACTATTAGGAACCTAGTGGTTAAAGAAAATAAATAGGTTTCACAAATTAGAAGCCTAGTATTAGAGGACATGAATTGGGAGCCTTGTAAGAGGAAATAAATAGGGTTCATGAATTAGGAGCCTAGTATTAGAAAAAACAAAATTGGATTCATGAATTAGAATTAGGAGATAAATAGGGTTCACGAATTAGGAGCCTAGTGATTAATCCTAGCTTCAAACGCAATCACATTAAAAAAAAGCACCCAATTCAACGGTTTACAAAATCACTTCAAGCCAAGGTTCCCAGAGCCTATAATGTATTAAATACCCCTCAGCACTACAGGTTAGAGCAAGAAATGAAATGGAAATTGGGAGAAATTAAGTGAATGAGGCATTCTATAGTGATTCAAACAGTGCGGCTATAGAGTATCAAGGAAGTGGCTTCCAATTGTTTGCCTTATGTATCAGGTATTAAGTACATCAGTTTTGTGTGTAAATCTGCGCTGTACAGTAATGTATGATTTTTTTTTCAAATCAAATGTTTAATAGTATTTTCATCCTTTTGGAGTCTTGGTTCTCAAGAGTATACCAGTAAACACCATTTCTACATTCTAATGAGAGATATGCATGGGCATGTTCTGCTTTTGACCTCAATGTTAAAAAAGGCAATGGCTGTGGGTTTGGAAATATAATTCTGGATTTTCTTTTATTTGTCAAAATAGTACAAAATTGTCCTTTTCCTTGATTGTCAAACTATATGGCATTGACAGCAATGTCATTCACACAGTCTTATTGGCAATTCATATCACCTACATCCTTTAGCAAATTTGTCATTAAAAAGAGTCATCGTTACCTATACAATTACATTTAAAAACAATTTTAAAATTAACACAAAAGGTCACTAAAATAATCAAGGTTTCTCAAGTAACTGTGACAATCTCAAATGCATAAATATTTTGTAACATGTAACTTTAACAAAAGCAAACTAGAAAATGCTGTTACAATGAGAGGGAATGGGTGGTAGGCACCAACTGTAATTAGCTGTCATACATTACATTGCAACACTATGCAAATTTCATACACACACACAGAAACACACACAAACATCTACCTGCAATGGAGCAATCAATTTAAACATTAAAATTCAGAGAAGTGTTCTACACAGAATGGCTTTATAAATAACTACATTTCATATAAAAAAGACGTTAAAACATGAACACATGAGACAATACTCTTGGACGGTCATTAAACTACCATACATGAGTTAACCAATCATTCATGAGCTGACCAATCATCAAGGTCCTCTGCAACCTAAACAATCATTCATGAGCTAAACAATCATCAAGGTCCTCTTCAACCTAACCAATCATTCATGAGCTGACCAATCATCAAGGTCCTCTTCAACCTAACCAATCATTCATGAGCTGACCAATCATCAAGGTCCTCTTCACCTAACAACTCTCAGACCAAAAAAAAATAAGGCAAACAACAGAAATAACACAGTTGTTTATATCACTAATGAGCCTTACACTACTAGGGAGAGGCAGCACGAATGTCCAAGGCGAGAGACCTAGGCTTCACAACAGCACTCAAGCAGTGAAAAGCAGTGCTCTCCCCGAGCGGCACTGTAAGTACTTGGGAGCCTACAACACCTATATACACTTCCGTTACTCTACTAGGATGCTGGTGTTGGGCCTTCCGTAGTCTTGGGAGATGAAGAGATCATTAGGATTGTTGAACTTCCCCTTCGGTCCACCCATGGCCATGTTGGGCTTCCGATTCCGCAAGTTGTCCTGGTTTCTAGCATGGATTGCTCGGTCGGCTGGTTCCTCAAGCATGGTCTTGATGAGCTCCGGGTCTGATAGCCGTGTTAGGAGCTCATAGAACCGTGCATGACTCAGGTGCTGCTTCAGGCGGTAGAGCAAGTACACATCACCAATCTTGCAGCAAGTCACCACAGAGACGATTGTGTTGCTCACTGTGTCTTTGGCATTAAGAGGCTTGGCCACCTTCAGCATCATCAAACGGAAGTATGGAAGCCACATGAAGCCTAAAAATATCAAATATGCACACGTGATGGTGGTCAACATAATCAGCCACACCCAAACGCCCAAAAATACTTTTTCATATAGTTCCATCACTGTCAAATGGCAACCAAATTTCTCTGTTCTCTGGCCGACCAGTTTGTTCACCACACCGAGTTCACACTTGGCAAAAGGGGGGAAAGTTCTCGACATATAGTCTGAGAAATTTACTGGGTCACGGGTATATGGGTAGGCCATCCACCCATAGTGAAGAAAACGACCCTGAAAGAGAAAATCTAAAAACTGGAAACTAATAATATCAACAACTAATGCGACTACATTACAAATGACAAATTTGTAATAGAGTCCATTGTGGGTCTTAAGGTTATTAGCAATGTACCGTGCGGCTCGGTCCACCAACTCTTTTTCGATCTGATCGTACCGATGGGAGTTGACGGCGAGGTCTTCAATGAGTTTCTTTACCTTGGGGTTTTCAGAGTTCTTGGAGATTTTGCGTGGAATGTAATAAATGCCAGCTAGCACCAGGAGTGTCCAGTGTATCCATCTGTAGAACAGGAGGAACCTACGTTCCGTGTTCCCTTCTTCGACGTATGGGTAAGAGAGGCATATATTAATGTAGTCTAGGCGGACCTGGGTTTCAGCGTTGAAGTGTGACACGCAAGTGATCACATCACGGTGGTACCAAGAGTACCAAACAGAGGAGAACCCAGCCAGTAACAGCCAGAAGGTCCACTGATAGTGCATCTTGAGAACTAGTCCATCACATGGGGAGGTGCAAGGTGCACGCTTCTTCTTGAAGATATTGACCACATTGCCTACTAATTGACGGACAATGTCGGTGCCGCCGTGACCTATGATAGCCATCTTTCACCTCCTGAAAAATCAATTCATGGACATTAGGCACCTAATCTCTCCTACGTCATCACACCTGAAACAAAAGGGGGTTTGTTAATAGCTTTCACAGTGTACCAAATCAGTGCCCACAACCATGCCATTACACATTTGTCTAAAGCAGAGCCCATGCTTAAGAAGGCAGAAAATGAAAAGACAGTCACAGTTCACATTTTATTTAAGAAGACTAAAGCAGTTTTCGTCTCAGCATTTTGCAAGTCCTTCCCTCCCCGTATGTCTTGGACACGTCAATATTGGTCTGAGGTTTAAATGCAACAACTACAATTAAATGCCAAAGTGGGGACATAAATGCATAACCTGGCAACGTCTGCAGTTTCTTTGTTACATAAAGTATCCTTAAGTACAGAAAGCACTGCTAACTGTTCATTCACACGTAAAAACTCACAGCTTAACAATCTTCACTGTCATAAATTTTCATACATCTAGCACTCCACAGTCACCCATTATACTAAATAGAATGATTCCTCCAAAAACTTTTGCTAAAAGGCAACTAGCAGGTTCCACTGACCACTGTCCATTTGTACTATCCACTGATAAGTACAGAAAAACTGAAGTTACACTTCTGAATGACTTAGTCACTAGGCTCTACACTTCTTAATGACTTAGTCACTAGGCTCTTTTTTTCCCCTTAATTTATTCTACTAAGATGCTGGAGTTGGGTAGATATCCCCCTTCACCAGGTGTGTTAAAGAGGACATCCTGAAACTTGCCTGGAGCTTTGTGGTTGTTCTTCCGCTGGCGTAGATCTTGTGGCCCAGCGCCCTTGTTGTGTCCATGATGGTCGATGGATACATTGTCAAGCATTGTGCGCAGGAACTCAGGGTCAGAGAGGCGTGTTAAGAGCTCATAATAACGGGCATGGCTAAAATGCTGCTTGAGACGGTAAAGGAGGTAGACATCTCCAATTTTACAAGTGCTCACAATGTTGCAGATTGTGTTCCGTATGGTGTCCTTGGCACTGAGGGGCTTTGCAATCCTCAACATCACGAGTCTTGCCCAAGGCACCCACATGAGAGCTAGGAAGATGAGGTAACCAGCAGTCATGGTTGTCATGACGATAAGCCATGCCCAGAGTACCAAGAACATCTTCTCATAGAGTTCCATCACGGTTAGGTGACAGCCTAATCTCTCAATTCGCTTGTTCGTCAGCTGCACTTCATTGTGTAGTTCGCAATTGGCGAAAGGTGGGAACATCTCAGAGATGTAGTCCGTGAAGTATCTTGGGTCACGATTAAAGGGATAGGCTTGGAAGCCATACCTCAGAAACCGCCCTTGGAAAACAAAGTCCAGGAACTGGAAGCTAAAAATGTCTACCAACAAAGCAACTAAATTACATGTAACATATTTGTAATATAGGCCATTGTGAGTCCATAAGTTATATGCGATGTATTTTGCAGTTCTCTCTACAAGCTCTCGCTCTAGGCCATCGTATCGATGAGCATTGACAGCCAGGTCTTCGATCAGCTTCTTCACTTTGGAGTTTTCCGAAGTCTTCGAGATCTTGCGTGGAATGTAGTAGATGCCAGCCAGGAGCAGCAATGCCCAATGGATCCAGCGGTAAAAGAGGAGATATCGCCTTTGGCTACCCTCGCCAGCCCCTTCTACGAAGGGGTACGACAGACAAATGTTGATGTAGTCTAAGCGTACCTGCGTCTCGGCATTAAAATGTGACGCACAGGTGATCACATCTCTGGGGTACCAAGAGTACCAGATGGCAGAGAAGCCTCCGAGGAGGACCCAGAAAGTCCACTGGTAGTGCATCTTCAGCACCATGCCATCACATGGTGCTGTGCAGGGCGAGGCCCGCTTATTGAAGATATTGACAACATTTCCGACAATTTGCCGGATGATGTCAAAGGATCTTCCGCTCTGGCCTGGCATTACCATTCCTCTCTCTCTGGAAAGGGAGAACTACATTACTGGTTCAATCGCATCTTCCTTCAACGGCTGTATTTCACAATATCTCATTTTTTTCAATCAAAAAAAAAGGAAGCTATTTACCAATCAAAAGCAAGTTCTGAAAACAATCAATCTCTACTGATATAAATCAAAATAAAAAAAAAACTTTAAATGTGATCAAATTGCCAACAAAGTTTTAGTATGTCATTTTTTTTATGGAACCTTTAAACCTCAATCTTTACAGATGAAGGAAGAAATGAAATCTGACATGCAAGTGAGCTGAACTGAAAGATATATAAACCCAACACTACAGCATGCAAAACAAAAACTTTAACATTTACCTATTTAATTTACAAAATTCTGGTTTCTACTGAACCTCGTTAGATGGCTCTTAAAGCCAACTGCAAAATGAAAGTGCATATATTAGCATAAGAGTAAATGTCTAACCTAAAAAGGCATCAGCTTTAGATTTATGAGAAGATTATTGTTCTATAACCTATTTGTGAGTTGGAGTGTCAGCTAGAGCAGGTCTCTCTTTCCTCTAAAGCTTCAAAAAAAAGGGGGCAGAGCAATGGGCATAACAAGAAATTCTGCCAAGAGCAAGAGACTTCCAAAAAAATTTTTTGAAACATCTAGCACTATGAAGTGGGCACTAATGTGGTAACTATTTAGCTCTGCTAACACTACCCCAGCAGTAGTAGCAATGATGATCTTCAAATGCACAACGGTCTTTGAGCCTGGGATGGCATCAGCTGAGCATATATATATGTATATATATATTCTTCACCTGGCCATCGTCGGCAGCAGAAATCCACATCTGGTTCAAGATGGAGGATTTCAGCTCCCAAGGACAATGGCTTCTGTGGTTTAAGGCTTAATTAAGGAGGAAAAATAATGAAGTGCTCAGAGTAAGACCACAGAGAGCACCCAACCACCAGACATGGCAAAGTGCAGCCTCTCACTGTCATGCCACATTCCCACTCTCACCCTCCTGTGCACTCTAACCTCTCACTCACCCATGCACTTCAACCTCCCATCACCCTTGCACTACACCCTCTCACTCACCCATGCACTCCAACCAGTCACACCACCCATGCACTCCAAACTCTCACTCTCCCATGCACTCAAACCTCTCTCCCACCCTTGCACTCCAAACTCTCAACCACCCTTGCACTCAAACCTCTCTCCCACCCTTGCACTCAACTCTCACCCTTACCCTCCCCTGTACTCTGCCACAATTTACCCCACCCCTCCACCCCCTGATTGTTTCAACAGTATAATGACGCACATGACAAGTACATCCTCTAGGAACCAGGATACTACATATTAACTATTTGCACTCCTTCAGGGAGCAGTGTCACCCACACCATACAAGTAATTATGACATGAAATTTGAATAATCAAATCTGTAAATTTCCTCAATTTCTATATCAATTTTGACAAGAGAGACTGGCTTTGGAATCTACATACATTGGTCCCCCAAAATAATGGAAAATATCATAATTATATGAATCAATAAACCCTTCATCAAACTTATCAAAACACAAAACTGAGTTGTGAACTGATATGGGAAACTGATCATTACTCTTTTAACTGCTGGTTTCAATGAAATAACAAAAGATTACCTTACTGATGAACACTTTTTAATCATAATGCCAATTTTCAAAACAGGATAACACATTCCAAAATTTGATAAATAGCTCTCCTGGTGTGGAATTTAAATTTTTTTTTATCAATGGAACAACTACACTTTTTATTCTGAACAAGCAGAGATTTGTTTTCTGTGTTTTGCTTTCTGGGACAGTAAATTTTGCACCATTTGTATATAAGCTTGTCATTCCTTCTTCATTACATTATATAAAAAGTAAATTTCATAACATGCGTAATACTGAAGAGCTAAAAATTTTGTATTTGAGCTTCTATACACACACACACACACACATATATATATATATATATATATATATATATTTTTCATACTATTCGCCATTTCCCGCGACAGCGAGGTAGCGGTAAGAACAGAG